>JAOTAY010000189.1:5501406-5521428 GCA_025629805.1 Erythroxylum baracoense | reverse complement strand
TCTGATTGATATTTGGTGTGTGATTTGTGATTTGGGTATTTGGCAAATTAATTAAGTTATTAGTGATTTTGCAATTTGAATTTTAATTGTGGAGTCGTGTCATAATTACCACTTTAATTAAACTAAACCTCTCTGTGGGATCGACCCTAAAGTACTGCAATTGCATGACGTACTCTTGTGTCACTGCGGTAATTTTAGGTATTCTTTGTACGTGTTGGATATAATTTTTCTATACCTAGAATACGCGTATCAACTATTTTGCAAATTTTTAAAATTTCAGGGACTATTTCATAAATATAAAAAATTGCCCGAAACGGTACCCGGTATTAACCGGTACCGGTACAATATCGTTCTAGAACTCAATCCAATATCGAGTTCGGTACGATATTCACAACATTGCATGTAATTCAGGGATACTCATTGCACACGATGTGACGAGGGGGAGAAGACACTACTTTATGTTTTTAGGGATTGCCGTTGGGCGAGATTGGTATGGAATCAATTGATGCCCATGGCGTACTGGTCTGAATTTTTCTCATTGCCATTTAATGCCTAGCTTTAGGTGAATCTACGTAATTTGTGGGAATTTCCGGGGTTTGATGATTAAGCCATTTGTTTCGGGGTGACGATATGAAGCTCATGGAAGGGTATAAACCTGCATCTATTTCGACGTCAGGAAGCACTCCAAGCAGTAAAAGTCCAAGATATCCTTAGTTATCTGAAATTCGCTTCATATAACAAATAAATTCCAATAGCCCGGATAGCTTGCAGCTAGATCGAAGCATGCCATGGCTGCCCCCTATGCGTGGCTTCTTAAAATTAAACGTCGATCAAGCAATTTACCCATCAACTGGATTATCCACTGTAGGGGGATTGGTGTGAGATCACCAAGATACTTGGATCATCGGTTTTGCCAGCAATGTTGGTAGAGGATCTATTCTGATCACAGAGTTGATAGGTATTCTTCACGAATTACGGCTTGCATGGAGTCAAGGTATCTGGAAAGTTTGGGTCAAAGTCAGATTGTGCAGTGGCCATCACACAAATTATATAATGACGACAAGGGCTCAGTAACGAAAATATTTTAAACAGCATCCAGGTGTTTTGTCACTGCAACTGGAGCGTACATTTTCGTTTCGTGACTAGGGAGGCTAATCGCTGTCCAAATTTTCTTTAGAAGCATGCTTGATATTTTCTTCATGGATCTTACTCTTTTATCATTTCCACCGCTTGACCTGGGAGATCTATTGCAAGAAGACGGTCGTTCTCAATCTAGTGACGCGTAGTTAAGAGATTTTGCCTACTTTTGTTGTTTTTTTTTTTAGAATGTCATTGTGCAGTTTTTGTGGATGGGTGATTACTTCCCCACTTCCTCCTTAATTTTGCCAGAAAAAGCAATCCCTGTTTCGGCTCACTACACGTACACTCGCTTCCATTATCATCCCCACCGCCGCTCTCTTTTTCTCTCACGCATTTCCATAAAAAATTAACATTAGGAGAGTAGCCCGCACGCTCTTACTCTTTCACCGTTGGATCAAACTATCACCATTCACCACCATCCTCAGATCATCTATCGGGGGCCAATGGGTTGACTACACTCTACGCCTTTGTGAGTGAATAATACCCTTAAGCGAAAGGCAACGAAAACCTTGATAAATTGCCAGGAAATTAAATGAATTCAACTATTGTCCGAAGCTGTTTTGGTTGATTAAAAAAGGAAACTACTTTTGAGCTCTGTTTCTCCGTTGAAGTGCGGTACAAAACAGCTCCTGAAAAGCAGATGCAACCGACAAATACTCCTGGTGGCAATAATTCAAGTGGTGGTGGCGGAGGGGGGGTCGTTGGTGGTGCCGGGGAACTGGGTCGCGTTGGACTCACACGTTTCCGTTCAGCTCCCGCGACATGGTTGGAAGCACTACTTGAAGGAGAAGATGAGGACCCATTGAAACAAAACCAGAACTTGACACAACTACTTGCCTCCACCGCCACCACCGCACCTTCGAGTAGGAACCCTGTTGTTGGACAGGGTATGTTTGAGCCCCCCGGTTTTCAGAGACAAAACAGCTCTCCTGCCGATTTTCTTGGGAATCCTGGGTTTGGAGGAGGTGATGGGTACTTCTCTAGCTTTGGGGTTTCTTCGAATTATGAGTATGTTTCATCAAGTATGGATCTTTCACCTTCTGGTAAAAGGGGTAGGGAGGTTGAGTTGCAGCACCCTTCTGCTAAATATTCGTCCCAGTTGGTAAGTACACATTAATTTTAACCAACTTCACTTCTGTGTTTCTCCAACTTATCTTTCTCGTTGCTGAAAAATTTGGAGTGGATTATCTGAAAAAGAAAATAATGTTGAACTATGTAGTTGGTTCTACTGAATAGTATATATAATTCCGGGTTTAGGGGCGTCAACGTTTAGTATTCTAGTTTTTTGTTTGATAGAAAGGGGAGCAGAGTGAACAAGTACCAAGTGGTGTATCAAGTTTGGTAGACATGGAGATGGAAAAGCTCTTTGAGGGTTCGGTGCCTTGCAGAGTTCGAGCCAAGCGTGGCTTTGCTACTCATCCTCGGAGCATTGCTGAGAGGGTGAGATTCATAAATTTACTTGTTATGGATCGAGATTGACATATAAACGAGAGAACGTTTGTTTTCAGTCCTAAAGCAGCTTTATTTTCTGGTGTTAAAGGTTCGAAGAACTAGAATTAGTGATCGTATAAGGAAACTTCAGGAGCTCGTTCCACACATGAATAAGGTAATATTTTCATTTTCAAGTAATTTCTTGAGCTTTTAGACACTAGATTGAACAGTTTCTTTCGATTTCAGGAGTGAAATGTTAATGACACTAGGTCTCTAGATTATTATTATAGGTGCACATTTTTACTTGTTCAAAAAAGATTTCCTTGTCCATTCAGAGGTCATACATTTTGTGAAATATGTTTTAACTTTAAAAGTTACGGATTTTAACTGCTTCACTTCTACATCTCTTCTAATATGATAATGATGCAACATTGACGAAAAACCACTGAACTGTCACGTTACAAACCGCTTGAAGTGAATTTATCCTTCTCTTGTGGATATATTTCTGGCTTATTCCTCGGATCTGATGTTGATAGATCCACATAGAAGGAATTCAAACTAAAGTAAATTGATCTTTTATTTATGTTTAAAATAGTTGTTCAGTAGGAGTGTCTTTTTAGGATAATTGAAGCATGTTCTCCTTGTAAATATATGTCTGAGTGCCTCTTTTACAAGATAACCTGGTGATTTATGAGTAGAAGATTCATTTGTGGTACTATACCCTTTAGCTATAACAAATGAACTGACTATATTGACAAAGGTGGAGTTAAAATTAACAGTTTGTGCTTTGGAATATGATCGTCATCTTCCTGATGCACTCTACTTTTTGTTCTTTAATCATTGGACAATTTTGTTCTTTAACAGCATCTGCAGTTGATTGAGGAACTGTTTCAGCAAATAGAAAAATACTACGCAAGATGTTTCCTAATACCCTTGCAATTAAAGAAAGTACCAATTCTGTGAAGAATGTAGCTAAAAAATTTTGTTTCTGTTTCTTATGAGATGATTAGAAATTGACTTCATTTAAGAAAACAAAAGAATACGATTAAAAATAAGCCATTACTGGAATACATAAATTCAAGCAAATCTGCAAAAACAAAAATATCAAGTTACATGGGTTCCTTCTTGAACAATGTGATTTCTACCATTATATTTGAACTCCTACAAGTTCAAGAGTTAATATTCATATGAATAGATGAACTTGAAGAATTTAGCAGTATAAAATAGTCTTATCAAATTAGGAGATTCGAAGGCCAAGATCTAGAACTAGGAGAATATGAGGGTTATATGTTTTTATTTGTATCTTTACATTTTTATTGAGATAGATGTATGTATGGGGTAAGTGAGGTTTGGTTGGTTAGCACCATCTAGTTTTACCTGATATATGTTGTATATCAAGAGTTTCACGAAAGTTGAAAGCAGTTTATGTCTTATCAGGGTGCAATTTTATGGTGTCAAATATGGTGATGCTAGAGGAGGGGGAGCATCTGTCTTCTCTTAGTTCTCTGGACTGGTATCTCAATTATTAAAAATAAATTCAAAAGATTTAGATCGGGGTGATATATTCTTGATGCCCTACATGCGGTAAGACTGTAATGATATAGATGCTTAAACAAAAATTGTAAAATATATTATCTGCGAAGAGTTTGTGATCCTTTTGTTTTCTTCTGAATTTTATCCCTAGTCTTTAACTCCGTAGAGAGAAGTTGAAGAAAATGATTAGTGTTTGCTTACATCGGGGGCACGACACAAGTTGGTAGTAATTGCGAGTCACTGACTGGGTTTGAAGTTCAATGTAAGTCATAAAAATTTCAAACGAATACTTGCAACTCTGATTCAAATTTTCGCTAACTGATAATGACTATGCCTGTCTTTAAATGTACAAAGAAGCTGAGGGTGCTAGGAAAATAGTCAGTTTACATGAGATAACTCAGTTAGCAAAATAGATCAATTTTTAGAGTCATAATTTGTCCAGACATTAGATATGTAGCTAATAGCTTCATACTTGAAAATGGCAAAAAAAATCTCTGGGTGATATGTAAGTTCTTGAAAATGCTCCTGCATCAGTTCTGATTGGAATTTTCATCTAGAGCCTCTTGTGGATGGGTTCCTTTACATTGGAAACTTGAAGTGGTGGTTCAAATAAACAATGATTTGGCAGTGGATAAGTATTAGACTTGGCTCGGGGGCATTGGATCTTTTGAGGGAGCTCAGGCATTGGGTAAAGAAAGATATGAGTGAGGTTTTTCATGTTTTAGAAAATGTTACAAGATGAGAAATTAACAGACAAATAGACTGGTTTTCTCAAGGAGAAATGTGAGAAAGTATTGTAGCATAAATTGCTGAATTTCTTAAAGATTAAGATAACGGGGATGATAAGGAATGTGGATATGGTGGGAGTGAGAGTACAGAATTATAGAAAGTAGGGTATAAGAAAGAGATTGTGAGGCAATAATTGAGAGTTCACCAAAAGGTTTCTTGAGTTGAGACAAATCGACGGGGTAACAAAATGAGTATCTGAGCAATAGTGAAATGTTGTTTATTATAATGATTGTAGGAATTATACTAAAACAATTTAGTCCCTTGAAAACTTGAAGAATATTTCTTTGTGCTTACGTTCGGAGACATTGTTTGATTGTGTCTAAAATAAGCTATATATCTAGGGAGCTTGTGGTTGATAATTAATAGTTTGAAGGTCTTCAGTTTTATCATTATTACTTCAAATTTCTGCTTCATAACATTAGTTTGGTCTCATGAACATTGGATCAAAATCTTTTAAATAAGCAATTCATGCACTTGCACTTGATTGAGAAAATGATGATCATACAATGATAAGTATGAGGATTCAGAGATACATAATGAGGAAGAGGAAGAAGATGAAGGAAAGTGATTGCTTTAGACTATAAAATCTCAACTTCCATGTTGCTATTCTTTTCATCGTTTGTTTTCCTTTTTCTTTAACATTGTGGCCTGAATTTTGCCTTATTCGGTTCACATATTGTGGTTCTGTCCTGACAAATTTGTTATGAAATGACTGAATCTAATGATTTCTTGTTACTTGCAGCAAACAAACACGGCAGACATGTTAGAAGAGGCAGCAGATTATGTTAAGTTTCTTCAAAAGCAGATTGAGGTATTCCCCATTATTATTCCTGTGACAACTATCTTAATTTGGTTTCTGGGAGACTAGTGAAGAAATGGTCGTTCTGTGTTTACTATTTCTTTAGGATTTAAGGGAACATTAACATTTGAATTGACATATGCTTATTGGAATGTTGAAATCTCGGGCAGGAACTCACGGAACATCAAAGGCAATGCAAATGTATGGCTAGAGAACAACAGAACGAAGGTAGTGCCACCAACCTCGTGGTAGTTTTTAGATTTTACGTGTTGGATTGATCAACAATCCATTCTTTTGCAATGCAACAGGTGAGAGGCGGTCATGATGGTAACAAGTTTCATCTGTGGCTGTCTTGGACTTCTTTTTCTTTTCCAAGGTACTGGGTATGTATGATTATAATGTAAAATAGTGTATACCAGAAATTTAGTCTCGTTAAGCTTCCTAAATTCATGTATTTGTTCTTCCCATTCCATTATACATTTAGAAAAAATATATGTACTGCATCCCACTCAAGTTACATATCAAGAAGCTATGTAATCAATAAAAGTCCTCCTTTCTCAATGTCTTTTAATGACTTTTTATGATGAGTAATTGAATTATTTCAAACATCAACTACCATTAGAAAAAATGTTGCAAACTCGATGACCTATTTATGGCTAATATGTTGCCAAAGGTAGAAGATAACAGTTGGCAAAAACATACCTTCTATTTTAATTGATTACGGTGTCTATGGTGATTATCTTTGTTCAACAACTTTTGACCATGGGATGCAAATATGGAAAGTCTTAAGTTCAAAGTCTATTGCCTCATTTTGATATTAACTTATGGTCAAAACATGTGGAGAAGTGGAATGCCATCTGATCCAAAGCCTTATAATTCCTAAATCCTAAACGAGACAGTGTTCATGTGGATAGTGGGGTTGAAGAATAACATAATAACAAATTAGCCCACAATTTAGTGGACTTGAGCCTTAGGCCTAAATATAAACTCACATCACACATGCTTGGCCTGTGTCGAGGACAATAATTCTCGTCCTGGTTATACTGGTTGCATCATTATCAATCAATGAAGGGGCCAATATGATTGTCTAGTGTCATTCATTATGTCGCACATAATGCCAAATTTGTCACTTCATTTTCTGCTTTCCTTCGTCACTATCCTAATCCTGTACCAACCATATGTGTAAACTCTAAGATAAGATCATGGATCTATATCCTTAAAAAGGAAGGGGATTGGACTATAGTGCCTAAGGCTAAAACACTACGATGATTCAATCACTTAGTAGCATATAAGCTTTGAAATTTTTCAGAAAGATATGTGACTTAATCACTACTATTTCATTTATTCTTATGCATAGTTTCTACTGAGATGTGTTCAATTAAAGTTCAATTTTTTAAAAAACATACCTATAAATAAAATGATATGTTACAAAAATTATAAATTTGAATTTGCATATAAACTTGTTCTAGTAATTATAAAAAAAATAAATAAGGTATTAATCATTTATTAACGAAAATAAATTTATAAAGTAAATTATAGTCAAATATAATTTCTCATAATAATATACGTAAATAATATTTATAATCCATAACAAGATCAAGTTATGTAAATAAATATAAAAATTATGATAAGATTTAAATGGTATAATATTTATATTGATATTAACTAATTTAAAATTAATATTAGATAATAATTGTTGATTAAGGTAATTATAAGTATTATCTTGAGTAGAGTTGAACTTTTTATATAAACTTTAGTTTTATTTTTTTAATTTAGTTTTTTAATTCAAATTTTATTCATATTCTAATTTGTAAAATTTCAAATATTATAATTTTTAAGTTTAACCCATTTGGTCAAATAATCTAATTAATATATATAGATTTACATGTAATGTCATATGTAATTTTAGAGTTGATCAACAATCTTTTTATGCCTAAGATGTATGTTAAGGGATTTTGGTAAGTAAGTAGATTTGTTCTTGTGTCACTTTTATTAGTTTAAATTTTATTGGAAGAAGAGGACAATTATTTTTCTTTAAATTACTTTTAATTAGATGTGAATATTGAATACTGACTTTAATTGTATAGTTTAGAGCATTGATAAAAACTTCAACTAATTTAACCATAAAAACTTTGAATCGTTTAACTTTTCGGTTTAGATTTTAACTTTCCGGTTTTGAATTACTTAATAATTTTTTGTTAAAAATCGATCAATTTGTTAGTTAATCAATCAATTTTTGTAAATTAATAAGTTCTTATAAAATAAAATAAATAAATTAATTTTTATTTAACAATCTCTTTTTTCAATTAAACTCCAAATTCTCCGATAGAAAAAGATAATCTCTTTTAATCATATTTTCAAATTTTTAGTTTTTAGCTTATTTTATGACAATCTAATATCGATTAAATATTTTAAACTTTAGACCTCTTGTGGTACTCGTTTAATTTCTGATCTAATTTTTAAAATATTGATTTAGAGCACTAAGTTAATCAAGATATTTTTGTGAATTGGTGGGTACATGTACAAAGGCAAATTTGGTTATTCCTTTATTTTTAGTATCTTTTTTTTATAGTGCAATCCAAGGGAGCAATTATCGTTCCACACCGACCTATAAACGGAACGGTGTTCGTTAAGTGGATACCAGCCAGAGATATCGGTCAGTAGAGCTAGTTTTCGTTCGGTACCGACTGGTATCCTAAATACCAGTCACATACTGGCCGGTACTATAAATTTGGGAAACATTAGGGAATTATTTGCAATTTTGAAAATTTAAACCTAAAAAGACGTCCCTCACTCTCACCCTTGACCCTCCCAAAGCTTCCTTCTTCTCATTTTACCTCTCTCTACTGCTGGTTCCCGGTAATGTTGACCATTTGATTTAACACTTAATTCAAGTAAATCAAGAGCGGTATCTAGCAACACGTCATGACCCCCAATTGATTGGAAAGTCAGTGGTTTGACTACGAACCCTTCCATACGTAATATTGCCATGCAATTTGTCCTTTCCCCATTATACCCCACTTGATTCAGAGTATGATCAAAGTGTCAACTCCCACTAGACTGACTATATCACATCTAGTCCAAGTGATATTAGATCTTATCCTGAGGATCTCATTACTCTATGTATCATTGAAGACTCTCTTCATGACACATATCTGCTCTGGTTAGAGACTCCTAAGTAATGACCCGACAAGAGGTTGTGGGTATCATCTCCTTCTATCAGGAGTGGTGAATCCTTTATTGGCTACTCAGTTATCTCTGAATACCCCAAGCTGTACTTAATCACTAACCTATAAGTAACCCCTACAAGGCATCGATGAATGGAGTCAAAACACAAGATCAGTATCTGAGATATCCTTGAGCACCTCAAGTTAAAGGATAGTTGCACCATTGCTATGATGAGACTATCATTGACACTAGAATAGAATATCCATATGATTATCTCATAGTAGATCAATCCAATGTACTTACTACCCTTAATAAGCATCCACATGTTAACTTTAAATAACTCATGTCTACAGCTTATGAGATATACTACTTGATCTAATCAAGGAGTGTAACATGCACTAGTCTATCAGTATTAATGATATCCCATCTCATTAATCTTATGACTAGGAAAAGTTTAGATACTAACATAATTACACATGATAGGAATCTCATTGTCATGATCTCATCATGATTTCCTCCATGCTTTATTTTGTATCAAGGACTTCATTAAATGAACTTAAGATCAACATTAAATCCATAAACTTATGAACATCGAAATAATAAAAAATGCCTTTATTAATCATAAAATGATTTGTACATTAAGTGATAAAGGTGACTGCCTTTAAAGCACTTCTTTAACACTTCATAGAGAGGTTTTCCTTATTTAGCTTTTCATTTTTCTTGCATGTTTGAAACTATTTTTCATACATTAATTCATAGGCTTCATAGTTATCCTCTTTTTGTCATTTGAATCACTGTCATCGCTATCATAATCTGAGATTGAACTTTGAGCTGATTCGTCTACATTTTTCCTAGAATTTTCTGATTTTCTCATGTTTTCATCATCGGTTACTTCCTTCTTGGTTGTTGTTAAGGAAGCAACTAGACTTTTGTTATATAAAGTAACTTACGCAGCACTATTCATAACTTATTCTTCACTGCCATATTCACTTTTGAATTCATTCTCACTCCAAGTGCTCGTATAGGATTTTCCTTTTCTTTTCTTCAAGATGTTAGCACATTTCGCTTGTACATGTCTGAAGCCTTGACACTCATGACATTGAATTTTCTTCATTTTTCTTTCGATCTTTTGAGTTTTCATTTGTTGTTTAAAATTACTATTTGATGAGCTCCCACCATTTTGCCTAAAAATCGGATCGATCCTTCTTTAAAAATCGGATCTATCCTTCTTTACTTTCTTTAAGCACTTACTGAAATTTCTTGTCAATAATTTTGTATCCTCATTCTCATCAGACTCATCTTCAAAGCATTCACGGCTTTACCAATCTTGGCTTGCAATGTCAATCCTGTGTTCCTCTCTTATTGGCCCGTTAACAAATTCATCTCAAAATTGATAAGAATTCTAATTACCTTATCCAATGAAAATTCATTGATATCATGAGCTTCCTCGAACGCTGTAATTTTCGATATGAACCTCGAAGGCAACTATCTCAATGTCTTCTTAACCAGTTTTAGGTTAGAGTACTTCTTTCCGAGTTCATATGCTTAGTTTGCTATGTCACGCAGTCTCTCATAGAAGTCTCCAATAATTTCACTTTCTTCCTTTCTCAACTCTTTAAATCTCATAGCCAATATTTGAAGTTTTGAAGCTATCACGGATTTTGATCCCTCGTGTATAGTTTGGAAAGTGTCTCATGCTTCTTTCACCGATTCACAAGCTGATATCATAGTAAAGTGACCTTCATCAACTGCACTAATGATGGCATGCAAGGCTTGAGAATTTCCAAGAACTCTCTCTTCTTCAGCCCTTGTCCACTTAAATGCATCTTTAAGCACTACTTCTCACTTTTCATCAGTCGTCACTAGATATTTCCAGCCATTTAAAACTAAATTCCATACTTTTGTTTCTTATGCCTAAATGAATACTTTCATCCATGATTTCCACATAGGATAATTTAAACCATCTAACAACGGTGGTTTGATGATTGATGCCCCTTCTCTTATAGCCATAATTGTTGGGTCCGGGTCTCGAAACTTATTTTATGGCTACATTATGGGAGGATTGGGTGACTTTAATCATAAAAAGAAGTCATAGTTGTGAGATCAAAAGAGAAAAAAAAAGAAAAGAAAATAAAATAAATAAACCTTTAATAATAAAAGAAGTCACATTTTGAGAAAAATTTACAGTTGATATATCAAAAATTCACGGTTATAACTAAGAGGAGTCACGGCCATGAGTAATAAAAAGAATTAAAGTCATGGTTGTGACTAAGAAGAGTCACGACCGTGAGTGAGAGAAGTCACGGTTATGACTTCTTAAGTCACGGTCGTGCTTCGGTCATGCACGATCGTGCTAGTGCATGCGACAAACAAAATGGTATCTCTCTTTCCCATACAAGAAATTTTGATGCTCAACTCATTTCATCACATATTCATACTTTCATGCTTCTTGTGATTTTTCTTCTTTTCCTTTATACAAAATGCAGTAAAATCTTTCAAGACATAACAGGATAACAAATCACAATGCATTTTCCAACAATCATAATAATTCAAAGTCAAACAATTTAAGCATGTAAGCAAATAAGAATTCAATCCATCATCATAATAACTATAATCATATTACCCACTTAATTTACAACAAATCCAAGCTCAAGTTCGCCTTTCTTGCTTTTGTGTATATGGATTTTCTTGATTTCCTTCAAACAACCAAACTTTCATTCAAACTTATTAAAAAAATCTACAAAGCTTTAATAATCAACGTTGAGCTTGGACTTAAACTACCCTTGGTTTATCTATGCTAGATTAACTAAGATCTAGTTGAAACTCCATGAAAATCAAGAATAGATTTCTTAGTCCTCCTTTCTCCCTTTATTTCCAGCATATAAACTTATTTTTTTTCTAGTTTCTTATTCTACCAAAACAAGAAGAAAAGATAGAGGATACCTAAAAACTCAGCTGAATCATTTCCTTCTTCTTCTTTCTCCTTTTTCTTTCTTTCCTTCTTCTTTTTTTTTGGTTCGTTTTTCTCTCTCTTTTCTTCTTATAGTTCCTTCTAGGATTTTCTTTCTTTTTCTTTCTTTCTTCTACACGACTCTCTTCATCTTCTTTTTTTATTAATTTAAGACAAATTCTAATCTTTCTAAGTTTACCCTTCCACATTTAATCTAATGTATACTTACTCCCTAACTTAATTCTAACATTTTCATTTAATACATACAAACACATGTAAATAAAATTTATTCATGACTAAATGCCAATAAATTTTCATTTAATAATTCTAGCTTCCAAGAAAAAGTTTGGGTTCTAACAATAATTACAAAATGCAAATCTGCACTAACTTGATGTACTAAGTTCTAATTCAGTGACCTTTCTCTGATACCAATTGAAAAACCATAAGTTATAATAGTTCCGCAAAAATCTTTGATTTGACCATAGTTACTTTTGACGACATTTGTAGGTTGCTTGATATAAAGCAACTATATCAGTAACTGTTAATTTTCAGCATAAATGAAAACAAAAAAATAAATATGAAATTAAATAGATCAATACTGATATTTGTTATCTCAGTTCGACACACCTTTCTTACATCTATGGGGCCCTCACCTAGCTTAATTCTTTTACTAACGACAATAGTTTTATACAACGCTTTACTGAGTTGATAACACTCAACCCTTGACACTATCCATTGCCCTCACAAATCATGAAAGAATTTCATACCTAATAGTACAACCTTCTCATACTAACCTCAATAGAGGATTTTCTCAAACAATATTTAATGATAACGAAACAAAATAAACAACTTAAGTGATTAAAATAAATTTGAACAAAAACAAAAACACTTGAGATATAACGAAACAACTTCCCTATAATTTAACTCCTTCTAAGAAATATCTAAAAAGTGTTCATTGATTGAAAAGCCTTAATCTATTGCCCATATCGCTCGAAACATTAATTGAAATCAGCACCAATCAATTTACCAATCTTCAACAAGAAAACCATAAAGAAGAAACACGCCACCTACTGCAAATCAACTTAGTCTCTTACCACCCATCAATATGGCCAAAATGAGACGACCCCTTTCAAGAAGACCCAGGTAGCGTCAAGAACTCAATTGGAAGTTGGCCCACCATATAAGTTTTCAGAAGTTGACAAGAAGGAGCAATAACAATAGCTACTGTAGGTACACCCAAGAAAAAGATACTCACGTCATACAAGTAGTCTTCTCATCATAGAATTGTTTATATTTACAACCGTAGGCACATCCATATCTTTTAGAATATTTTTTGTAGCACCCCACTCCCATCTAACATGTGCCTGTACGTCCATCAAACATTCGAGCACATGCCCAGTGGAAGCAGTGCACTAAAGCAGTCACATTCACTTATATCATAGCATCATAATTTAAAACGCGACTAACACGACAGCTAAAACTCAATTCCTCATTTCATTTCATAAAACATAATGTACATTGTAGTATTACACTACACAATCCATATATGTACAACATCAAAATTATAAGAGTCTATTGCTCTTTTACACATTCTACATGAAAGAGGAATTTTACAAAAAACTCTATCTAACTCTTCAGTCTCAGCTGACCAACCTTTGAGCCATTTCATGAGTCCAAAAGCAGTAATAGGTTTGTTGTAAATCGTCTTAGTCACTAAGTTTGCTTTCTCGTACCTGAAAAGTCACGTTGCAATTTTGATGAGTTTTACGAAATCAGTGAGCTAAACATCATCGATAGTTCACTCATACAAACACATAACCATTCATAATTTACATTCAATTTACAAATATGTCATAGCATATTTTCAATATCACTACACTATTCATCATATTGCATTAAGTATTATTTTATTCATTTATTTCACGTTTCTCATTCAGAACAATGCAAACAATTCATTTCGATCATTTAAAACATACATATCAAATGTATATGCAATGTACATGTGACTCACATTCAATTATTAAGTTGTTGTGATCGAGTGCCTTTTTAACTATCTCGTATCCGTTGTGGATACCGAGCTCATTGATAACTGTCCCGTATTTGTTGTGGATATCAGGCTCATTTTACATAGTGAGCCAGAAGCTCTTACCACATTCTGAGCTTTAATCTCTTTTTCACTAGCGACTCCGGTCAAACTACCTTTATTTGATCATGCATATCATGTATGAAATGCCAGAAATCACATTCAATCAGTCACTTTTATTCATTTACACAATGACTTTCACATTTTTCATTGGACAATAGTCCGACATTCAACAATCACATTGAGTACACTTATTTCTGTCAAATTCATATACAATGAACACTTCCAATATGATTCTCATGCATCAAATGCCTCGGACTATCAATGTCCAGAATTATCACATTCACATCAATAACAATTTATTAATTGACATTTAGGCAGAGATATACAATCTTGGTGAGAACATCTAGGTTACTCACAATATGCTCTAGATAGCTATTGTCTCGATATCCTGGCAATATTTGGATGTTGTCACTCTATTTGCTCTTCTATATCATGTAATACATATTTAAACACATTACAACTTTGCACAATCACGTAAGTATTCATTTATACACATATGTACATGTGTTATGTACAATGCATGCTTAATTTGACCATTCCAGTTATATTTCCTTAATTCACATCTCATGATCATTTAAACATCATCTTTCAATCATTCGTTGATACCTAATACCCCTTACTCTAATCACCTAATCCATCATCAACTAGGTTCATTCTAGGCCTCATTCAAGCCTAATTACATCATAAGAAACTACTTTCGCATTAATTGCCTCAAATATCACTTAAAAGACAACCTTTCTCTCTTTGTACCTGCCTACGATCATAGTGGTCCTTTCTACGATCGTGACAGAAGCTCAAGGAACTGGCCACAATTGTGGGGATTCTACCACGATTGTGATAAAACCAAAATTTTGCATGATCATGCCCTGCATTTCTTCCTTATTTCTTCTATGAATTCCATACATAATAACATCATTTACACTCCAAATTTTTTTCCAGCATTCATATGCAATTATACAACTTCATTACATGTTAATTCAACCACCATATTGATTGCATTAAACTCTCAAAACTCTACTCATTTGATTCATCATCTTTTTCTTAATCTTATCATACATGTACTCCAAACTTTTCCTACATTCTTTACCTTCCCATACTATATTCACGACATCCCATTCACAATACATCAATAAACCATCTCCATAGTTCATCATTTAAACTTAATATCCTCTTCATTTTTCACCTCAATTATAATTCAAAACATTCACAAAACAAGTCATATAAGACTATTAATCATAACCACAAGAATAGGACATCAAACATGTCCATTCATTCATCAATGCTTTAACACACATTCAACTCCATTATCACTTTCACTTTACCTCTAAACTATCATCCTAGTTCTCCTCATTTCAAGAACATAACTTAACATCTTTGTTAAGGTAACTTTCACTTTCATTATACCCTTAATTCATAACTTATAACATTTACATAACAACTCATCACTTATTGTTTTCATACTCTCAAAATAGAACACAAACATATGTATTCATCCAACAATTTATTGCACTCATCCAAACACCATTATAATGATCATTCTACCTTAAAAACATCTATATAATAATTTATAAACTATTACTCATCATAAACACAAAAACAAGCCATGAATATATTCATTTATTCATCCACGATTTAACATAAAAATCAACTCCATTTACACTTTCAATCTATCTCCAAATGATCATTATAAATGCTTCCATTTAGCCAACCCAATAATATCATTAATATACTGAAAAAATTATAACATAAACCTCTTTATTTTTACACCCACGTTATAGCATATATGTAACTCTATAATCATGATCATTTAATCTCAAATCATTCATCACAAATATTTCATTTATAATGAAGATTAACCTAATACTAGTCCATTTGTCTCCAATTTCTAATTCAATTATCTCCTAATTTTCTATGACGCTTGTCATTAGATCCTAATGTCACTTATCAATTATTTCTACTATCAGTTGTTACTTATTTCTACTACCATTTATCAATTGTCTTGCCACTTGGCATTTTCCCTAGTCCAAAAATACCCAAAATCTCGTAAACTTCTCAATTTTCACCAAAAATTCTAAATCAATAATTATAATCACCAAATCAATTATCAAGACAAAATATTCATTATTCACATCATAATTACATTAAAATCATTTATATCTCGAAATATGTCAAATGAATGCATGCAAAATCATTGTAATATGTATAAAAATTAATATTCACATGTGTGTATGCCTATGTTATGCATAAGTATGTAATGCATTTACTAATCTCTCAATAGTATTTCTCATGTATAGTATTCTAGGGTACTAACCCTTAACATTGGAAAACGGGATAATACAATTCTCCCCCTTAAGAAATTTCATCTTTAAAATTCTTACTTAATTGTTCAAATAAGTAAGGGTATTGATTCTTCATGTGCTTCTCCGTTTCCCATGTAGCCTCTTCACTCGAGTGATCTTCCAAAGGACTTTTACCAATGGAATTACTCATTTTCTTAACGATTTATCCTGATATCCCACTATCTTTACTGGTTCCTCTATATAACTCAGATTACTCGCTACTTCAATCTTATGGGCTAGTAACACATGCATCATATTAGACCGATATCTTCTAAGCATACTTACATGGAATACATTGTGTATCTGAGCCATCTTAATCGGTAATTTGTATGCTAATAGTCCAATCCTCTCAATGATCTCATAAGGACTAATATATCTAGGGCTGATACAGTATCTTGTATCAATTATAGGCCTTCTACAATCCTTAGACCCTCTTTATCCCAATAGAGAGGTTAACGACATTTTCTGCCATATAACGCCTTATAAGGAGCCATTTCGATAATACGGTGATAATGGTTATTATATGCAAACTCATTTAGAGCTATATACTGATCCTATGCTCCTTGGAACTCCAATACACAAGCTCTGAGCATATCCTCAATAGTCTTAATTGTCCTCTAACTTTGTCCGTCTATCTGAGGATGAAATGTGGTACTGAAGTTTAAATTCATACCCAGAGCTGACTGTAAAATATTTCAAAATCTTGAGGTAAATTTGGGATCCCGACTTGATACAATGGACACTAGGACCATGTGTAACCTCACTACATCACTCACATACCTCCGGGCTAACTGATCCAGGGAATTAGTCTCTCTCACTAGTAAAAAGTGGGTCGACTTTATCAATCGGTCCATAATAACCCATATAGCATCATGCTGTCTCGAAATTCTCGACAAACCTGTAACAAAGTCCATAGAAATTCTTGCCCATTTCTACTCCAAAATTGGTAACTACTGTAACTTACCAACCAGAGCCTGATGCTCAGCCTTAATTTGCTAACAAGTTAAACACTTAACCACATAGTCAGTCACTTGCTTCTTCATTTTTGGCCACCAAAAATGCTCCTTCAGTATGTTATACATCTTGGTGGTTCCAAGATGCATAGCATGCGCTGCTATATAAGCTTGATCCAAAATCTCCTTCCTCAAATTATCAACATCAGGTACACATAGTCTCTGCCTCATCCACAGTGTCTCATTTCTTAATTCAAATTAGAATCTAAATTCACTTTCAACTTCTTAATTAACTCCACAATTTCTGGATCTTTACTCTGAACTTTTCTAATTCTGTCTTACAATATTGGTCTCAGCTTTAGCGTAGCTATCAATATCTCATTCTGCTCTAAATTCAATTCAACATTTAATGCTCTCAATTAAACTAGGCTCAGTAACCTCGATATTTGCATTTAAGCTACACTATTATCTGATTTTTTTACTTAATGCATCTACCAAAACATCAGCTTTTCCCGGATGATACTCAATTGTGTAGTCATAGTCTTTAAGTAACTCTATCCATCTCCTCTATCTCATATTAAACTCTTTTTGACTTAATAAATATTTCAAACTCTTATGGTCAGTATACATCTAAAATGTCTCTCTACACAGATAGTGTCTCCATATCTTTAGAGCAAAAACCACTGCAGCAAGCTCTAAATCATGTACTGGATAATTAATCTCGTGAGACCTTTATTGTCTCGATACATATGCCATCGTTTTTTCATACTGCATTAGTAAATATCCTAATCCCTGATGTGAAGCATCACTATACACCATATAACCTCCAGACCCTGATGGAATAGTTAGCACCGATATTGTAATTAATCGATTCTTTAGTTCCTCAAAACTCTTCTAACATTCATCATTCCATCTAAAAGGCACATTCTTCTTCAAAAAAATTTCAAAGGGGCTGAGATCAGTTAAAACCCCCTGACAAACCTCCGGTAGTAACCAGCTAATCCTAGGAAACTCTAGATCTCTGACACATTCTTCGGAGCTTCCCACCTCATTACTACCTCTACTTTCTTTGGATCAACTTGTATGCCTTGTCCAGACACTATATAACCGAAAAACACTAATTGATCTACCAAAAATTCACACCTATTGAATTTGGAATACAAATGTTTCTCTCTCATAATATGTAGGACTAATCTCAGATGTTCAACATGCTCCTCTCCACTCTTCGAATACATCAAAATGGCATCAATAAACACAACCACTAGTTAATCTAAATAAGGTTGGAATACCTTATTCATCAAAGCCATACAAGCAGCTGGAGCATTTGTCAACCCAAACGGCATCACTAAAAACTCGAAGTGCCCATATCTGCTCCTGAATGTACTTTTGGGTACATCAGTCTCTGCTATCTTCAACTGATAGTACCCAAATCTTAAATCTAACTTGGTAAACACTCGAGCTCCCTAAAATTGATCAAGAATCATCAATTCTAGCCAACGGGTACTTGTTCTTCACTATTACCCGATTCAACTGCCTATAGTCAATCCACAGTCTCAAAGTCCCATCTTTCTTCTTCACAAGTAACACTGGGGCTACCAATGGTGATACACTAGGTCTTATGAAACCCTTATCCAATAACTCCTGTAATTGATCCTTTAGTTCCTTCAGTTCCATAGGTTCCATCTTATATGGAGGAATAGATATAGGAGCAGCACCTGAAACTAAGTCAATCGTAAACTCCGTTTCCCTATCTAGGGGTAAACTAAATAACTCGGCTGAAAACATATCCAAGAATTCCCTAACAACAGGAATATCCTGCACAGTTTGCTCAGTTCGAGTATCCACTACGTGGGTTAGATAAGCCCCACATTCTCCTTACATCAGTCTCAATGCACTTATGAATGAGATCAGTCTAGCTGGCACTACTTGACTAACACCTCAAAATACTGCTCTCGGCTGATTAGGAGATTCTAGTTTTACCTCCTTAGTATAGCAGTTCATAACCCTATGAGCAGTGAGCCAATTCATGCTTACAATAATATCTATCTCCCTTAACTGCTATACAATCAGATATACTTCTAACTCTACCTAATCAATTCAAATCAAACATCTTTTACAGAATTCACCAATTACTGTAGTACTACCTATCAGTGTACTTACCACTAAACTACTGTTCAATAACTATCTATCACAATGCAGTCTAGATGTCAGATGTGGTGCGATAAATGAATGCATAGATCCAGGATCTAACAATTCAAAGCTTCAAATTTAAGGATATGTAACTGTAACATCCCATCACCAATAGGAAGGGTAAAATAGTAATTTGGAGTAATGTATAAGTGCTTAGAATTGTCTTGACATGTTCATGCATATACATATAAGTAAATAGTGAATTTTGCACGTGTAAATGACTGTACATGCATTCATGACATTTCCCGGTATATTAAATGTGATTTGTGTGTATGAAAAATTGTGTTGGAGAGGGTCATCTTGATTTTTCAATTTTTGGAGAATTTTAGAAAGTGTTTTCTGGAAATTTCGGGGAAATTTCCAGGAAATTTCTAAACTAGGAAAAATGCCAAATGGCAGACTGATTGTTTATCGGTAGCAAAAATGACTGTTCAATGGCACTGAAAATTTTGATAAATGATTTTAGGATTTAGTGACAAGTGCCATCGAAGATTAAAGAGGCAATTAGATTAGAAATTGGGGTGAATGGATTAGTTTAACAAGAGAAACATAGTTGGATTAATAGAAATTGGACATGTGGCAAG
>JAOTAY010000189.1:5477960-5496240 GCA_025629805.1 Erythroxylum baracoense | reverse complement strand
TCATCATCTTAACACATATTCATGCCAATTTAAATCTCATAACACTTGTATTAATACATACTATCAAGTTCAGAATTTCCTTGTTTAATTTCGAATCCCAACTCCAAAGAACAAATTAATCACACAATTCCAATCAAGGTGACCAAGAAGATAGTAGCTTAGAAGACAGCAGGATCTATCTTCCTTAATTCAGTATTTGACATGATAATGTAGAAAAACTCAAGCAAAGTTTCAGAAGTTGAGAGGAAAATGAGAGGTTTCTGTGGAGAGGAGCAAAGGATAGAGAGAAGGCTCCAGAAACACCAAATGAGCTGAAGTGATTCACCTCCTTTGGATGCTAAGTGTCATCAAACCCTTAAGCATGTGTCACTTTGATGAAATACCATGTGCCAATTATTTATGCTGCCACTAATCTCCTTAAAATGCTTTCATTTGTCTCCTACAAATCAGTTCACATGTCACTCTAAAATTGGTCCACTTGTCACATAATAATTGATCCATTTGTCACACATTTAATTATGTCAAATGTCACCAATTAATTAGTCCACGTATATTCCATCAATCAATTGTATTTATTTAGGCCGAATTTGACAAATTTGTCTCCATAAAAGTTGTAGCTTATCCTTTTAGCTTTCTAATGGTATAAAGTTTGTAATTTTTGGACATCGAAATTAAAAGATATAGCGTTTACAAGTTGGAGTGTCACATTGGTTTGCAAACAAACACTAGATGTTACAATTGATCATGCGAAAAATTCACTTAAAGCTTGGATTTTTAAGAACTTTCAAGCCTTCTTTTCAATTAATCATCACCCAAATCTTGTGTAATGTATCCATGACATATATTCTGAGACCCGGGCCCAATATTAATACCTTACGTCTCTAATGAAGACAATAAATTCCAATTCTCTACGTATGATTCTGTAAACCATAATTTAAGACATATGCAATACATGTTCAATGAAACATTTCAACTATGGTACAATTTGGGGCCTTACAATAATAATAATGATGATGATGATAATAATGATAATGATAATAATAATAATAATAATAATAATAATAACAATAATTTAGTAAAATTTTTGTTGTTACATAGGATTTAGAAAAGTCCGGTAATACACAACCTTATCCTTAACTAGTTAATAGAAATATTATTTCCAAATGATTCACAAAAAAAATTAAAAATTAAAAATAAAAATACAATGAAACAAAATAAAATAAAATAAAACATAAATAAATAATAAATAAATAAAATATGTAATAATAATAATAATAATAATAATAATAATAATAATAATAATAATAATAATAATAATAATAATAATACGGCTTAGTAGGAAAAATCTTAAGCTAAATTTTTAATAGGCTAAATAAAAGAAAAAATGCTAAAAAACTATGAAAACAATAAGAATCTCTTCAAGAGAGATACTTTACCTATATTTTAATACGCTAAAATTTTTTAGGTTATGTTCTAGGTAAGTATTATATATTTAAAATTTTGTTTGAACGTAACATCAAAATCAGTTTGCTTATTGAAGTTTATCTTGAACCTAAAAAAATTAAAGAGAATAATTTTTCTTCTCATTTTCTAATAATATTTTAAAATTTAAAATTAATATGGAAAACAAGCCTCTAAATAAAAGTTTAAAGGCTATGTCATAAACCATTCATTAGCAACAAACTTCATCAATAACCAATTATACTACTCAAATATTAAAAAGATCATAACCATATGACAACGGTAGAGGGTATCATTATTGAATATTGACCGTTGAATTGGATCCACAAGAAGACCATTTCTAACTCTACTTTGTTCCTTTACTACATCATCAACTTCGAGGAAAAGTTTGAGGGCCATATCTTCTAAAGACACAAAATCTAGTCAGAAACCCAATCAAAATGAAACAGAAAAGAGGGTAAAAGAACAGGAAACAAGATTGAGAGGACAGAAAAAAAGGGTTTCTCTTTTGTTGAGGTCCTCACCACTATAATGAGACATTAAGCATATAGTACCCATTTTGGTAAAGCTTAACATCTAAGGCACCTAAAAAAAGTTATGAATATTCAATTTAGAGAGTTTTCTAATTCAGTGGGTTCTAGATTTAATCCACTTTTCATTCCCTTTCGTTTCGTTTTTCTTAAATCCCTTTTCATGGGTTCCATGACATAGGATCTTACTTTATTCTGTTTGCATTTTCATGTAAAACAGAACTTGGAATCGATTAAATTATATAAACCTCCCCATAGTTTTAGTCAGAGTTTAATACGTTGGACTCTCCTGTAAGTTCAGGATGATGGAATAAACAGCAAAAGGGAACACAAAAATATACAACACAACAATAGTACTTGGTATAAATTTTGATGACAGGTCAGACTGGAATAGCAAGTGGAGCAAGTGCTCTGTTACCCTACTTCTAGCAAAATGTGAACGTGCTCTGAGTTTTTCTTTATTTATATATGAAAAAAGAAACATCAAACTAAATCAGGTACAAGGTGACATTTAATGGTTCCAACAAATATCATAAAATGCACTTATTGCACTTGGCTTGTATAGGTCACTCTAATCATAGCCATTTTACCAGAAATCACAGAGAGAAGTGCTTAATGAAAGAAAACAGGAACTTTTGTAGTTAATCTTATCTTAGCATCTAAAATATTATTTTCCAACACGATAACAAATGGTTTTGCAGTGGAATCACCTAACTGAGTCACAAGCACCACTGCAACAGGATATCCCAATCTGATTGCCTGATAAGATGTTAATGCAAAAAATGATTGATGAATTGAAAACAAAAGAAGAATGATTCTACCCTTTTGTTATTTAGGTAAAAAAAACAAAAAATGAAATTGCTGACCTTTTAAGCTAAAGAACTATACATTAGACATGTCAACACATGTATTGATAAATACGTCATCTGTCTAATTCGCTGAAAGGAAGAGAAGAAGAGGTCCTATTAAAAGTGTACAGTTGTTTTATGGAAGAAGAAGAGAGTTGTGTTGGTTTCATGAATGTTCACTTTCAAACATTATCGCTATCAATTCAAACCTATCAAACCCCATAATTGAAATAGCCAATACTCTCTCTCTCTCTCTCTCTAGTCTCTATACAGCCTACAAATTTACCACTAGAATCTCCTCTCTCTTTCATTTTATATTCAAGGAAGGGTCCACCTTTCCTTTTTTCACTCCACCAACACCAAAGGTGTCTTTTTCTATCTTTCTTTCATATGTTTCTGTCTTCGTGATTCAAGACGATCCCGTCTTGTCCTAATCCTCATCCCTTTAAACTCTTCTCTCCCACCATCTTTTCTCTTCGTTTCCAACCACAATTATCTTCCTCTTCTTCTCCTCCTGCTTCTTCTTCTACTGTTGCAATGTTACTCTTTCTCTACCCACCACCACCTCTCCTCCTTTCACTGTAGTTATCAGGAAAAAGAAGATACAGTAGGCTTGGTGATAAAAATAGTGCCTTTAGGACTATCTTTTGAAATTTAGCAAGTAGCCTCTTCAAGCTTCAGCCCATATCCCAACATGACTAAGCTTGTAGTTGAAGTTCTTGACGCAAGCGACCTCATGCCCAAAGATGGACATGGTTCTGCTAGTCCCTTTGTAGAAGTGGAGTTTGATGAGCAGCGACAGAGGACTCAAGTCAAGTCTAAAGACCTCAACCCTTGTTGGAACCAAAAGCTTGTTTTTCATGTGAACAGTCCTGCTGATCTTCCCAACAAGACCATTGACCTGGTGGTGTACAATGATCGAAAAGGGGAACACACCAGGAGCTTTCTTGGACGTGTTAGAATCTCAGGCAGCTCCATCCCTTTGTCCGAGTCGGAAGCAAATATCCAGAGGTACCCTCTTGATAAACGTGGCCTCTTTTCACATATCAAAGGGGACATAGCACTAAAGCTTTATGCAGCTCATGATGGTAATTTTTATCCTCCTGCTCCACCACCAACCACTGGTAATCTTGAGAGTGAAGCCACTCCACTACAAGCAATCAATACCAACAAGTTTGATGAAGATGATGTAGCTGAAGAGATTAAGAAGAATAGCAAAACCAAGAAGGAAAAGGAAGTTAGGACTTTTCGCTCTATAGGAACAGCTCCAGTTCCAGCTCCAGCAACAGCAACAGGTAGTCAAGTTCCTCCACCACCTATTTTTTCTGGGTTTGGATTTGAGACTCAACATGTTATGAAGGAAAAGTCGCCTGTGGTTGAGACAAGAACTGATTTTGTTCAAGCTGGGCCTCCTACAGTAATGCATATGAATATACCCAAGCAGAACCCCGAGTTCGTGCTTGTTGAAACTAGTCCACCCGTGGCTGCTCGCCTGCGGTACCGAGGCGGGGACAAGACCGCCAGCACCTATGATTTAGTGGAGCAGATGCATTTCTTGTTCGTGAATGTGGTTAAAGCCAGAGATCTTCCTGTGATGGATGTTAGTGGAAGCCTGGATCCATACGTTGAAGTCAAGCTTGGGAACTATAAAGGCAGGACTAAACACCTGGAGAAGAATCAAAATCCAGTGTGGCACCAAATCTTTGCTTTCTCTAAAGAAAAGTTGCAGTCCAATCTGCTTGAAGTTACTGTAAAAGACAAGGACTTTGCGAAGGATGATTTTGTGGGCAGAGTTTTCTTTGATCTATTGGAAGTCCCTCTTCGCGTACCGCCGGATAGTCCGTTGGCTCCTCAATGGTACAGGCTGGAGGACAAGAAAGGGTTCAAGATCAGCAAAGGAGAAGTTATGCTTGCCGTTTGGATGGGAACACAAGCAGATGAATCATTTCCCGAGGCTTGGCACAGTGATGCTCATGACATTAGTTACACAAACCTTGCCAATACAAGATCAAAGGTATATTTCTCACCCAAGCTATATTATCTGCGTGTAAAAGCCATCGAAGCTCAGGATCTTGTGCCATCGGACAAGGGTCGCTTGCCGGAGGCATTCGTGAGGGTTCAACTTGGGAATCAGGTTAGGGTTACCAGGCCTTCACCTATGCGAGGTATCAACGCAGTTTGGAGGGACGAGTTCATTTTTGTGGCATCTGAACCTTTTGAAGAGTTCATCATAGTAACTGTTGAAGATAGAGTTGGACCTGGAAAGGATGAGATCATGGGAAGGGTGATCCTATCAGTTAGAGAAATCCCTCATAGACTTGAGATCACTAAGTTTCCGGATCCTAGGTGGTTGAATCTGCAAAAACCTTCATTGGCAGAGGAGGGTGGTGAGAAAAAGAAGGAGAAATTCTCAAGCAAGATATTGCTTGGTATATGTTTAGAGGAAGGGTATCATGTTCTTGATGAGCCTACACATTTCAGCAGTGATCTCCAGCCATCATCCAAGCACCTGAGGAAGGGAAGTATCGGAATTCTTGAACTTGGGATTCTGAGTGCGCGAAATTTGCTGCCAATGAAGAGCAAGAATGGCAGGACTACTGATCCATATTGTGTGGCAAAGTATGGGAATAAATGGGTTCGAACCAGAACAATTATTGACACCTTGGAACCTCGTTGGAACGAGCAGTATACTTGGGAAGTTTATGATCCTTGCACTGTAATTACCATTGGCGTCTTCGACAATTGGCACATTAATGGTAGCAAGGATGATGCTAGAGATCAGCAAATTGGCAAGGTTAGAATTCGGCTATCAACTTTAGAAATGGACCGAATATACACACATTACTATCCATTGCTGGTCCTGACACCATCTGGATTGAAAAAGCATGGGGAACTTCACCTGGCTTTGAGGTTCACCTCCATAGCTTGGGTTAACATGGTCGTTCAATATGGTAAGCCATTGCTACCCAAGATGCACTATATCCAACCAATTCCTATAACGCAAATCGATTGGCTCCGCTTCCAGGCAATGCAGATAGTTGCTACTAGGCTTGCAAGAGCGGAACCTCCGCTACGGCGTGAAGCTGTGGAGTACATGTTGGATGCGAATCACCATATGTTTAGCTTGAGAAGAAGCAAGGCCAACTTCCAACGCGTAATGTCAGTACTTTTATGCGTCACAGCAGTATGCAAATGGCTAAATGAAATTTGCTACTGGAGAAACCCAGTAACAACATGTCTTGTGCATATATTGTTCTTGATACTGGTCTGCTACCCAGAAATGATACTCCCTACAATCTTCCTTTATCTCTTTGTGATTGGTATGTGGAATTATCGGTCTAGGCCGAGGCATCCACCATACATGGATACTCGGATTTCTTATGCTGAAAATGTTCATTTGGATGAACTTGATGAGGAGTTTGATAAGTTTCCTACCACAAGACCATCAGACATTGTAAGGATGAGATATGACAGGCTGAGACATGTTGCTGGGAGGGTACAAACGGTGATAGGAGATTTGGCAAGCCAAGGGGAAAGGTTTCAGGCTTTATTAAGCTGGCGTGATCCTCGGGCTACAGCCATTTTCATCTTCCTCTCACTCATCTCTGCTGTGTTTATCTACGTTACTCCATTCCAGGTAGTGGCAGTGCTTTACGGAATGTACTTCCTGCGACATCCACGATTCAGGAGCAAGTTGCCCTCTGCACCCGTCAACTTCTTCAAGAGATTACCATCCAAATCAGACACGTTGTTATGAGTTGGAAAAACATTTATTCGCTTTGTTTTTTTGTTTTTTTTGGGTCTAAGTAAATGACACAGGAAATAAATCTATTATTACTATTGCAGTAGGGGAACTGAAAGGGACCGTTGATCTTCATTCATTCATTCCCCGCTGCCCAGCTCCCATAAAGATGTTGCTTTTTCCACCGGAAAAGCATATCCTGCGCCAATACATGTAGCCGTTTTTTTTTTCCCCTGCTTTTCATGTACAAATATGTAATATTGATAAGCTGTTTATAAATTAAAAATTTCAAGAAAGGTGCACCGAAGTTATTGGAGTCCAGTTTAAGAACAAATATTTGTGACGGGCAAAACTTTTTTATGATCGGAGCAAGTACATTACCATATACTTTGATCAGCGGAAACTTTGAAGTTCATCACAACAACATCAAATGACTCCATAGCTCAACACTTACTGTCAGAAAGTTCTAAGGTTAAGCAGAGTTGGAGCAACAAAATTTTCGTACATAAGATTATGAGAACTCTTGTGGAAAAATGGCCCAAAAATACCAAAAACATTTACTTGGAAGAAATAGTCCTAACTCCCAAGTGTATTAGTAAAGCGATAACTGTGAATAAGCTGACAAGCACCCCTCCAAGGAGAGTCTTATCAACAATACCCCAGTCGGCCGGGTTGCCCCTATGCATCTCTTGCTTCTTACAGGGTTGTGAAGCAATCCCATTCTCCACCATTTTGTTAACCTGGATTTTCCGCTTCCTTAATAGCCACCTGATCAGATTTCTACTATTTTGTTCGTCAAGCGACGTTTTGTTCTGTGATATAACAGTTTCTGGTTTGCATGTCTCTGATCTGCAAGCACTAGGCTCTGGTTCCCTTGAACATGTACAGTCCTCACATGAGTCAGAACATGGAGAACGCTCGTCGCTAGTAGAGATTTGCTTGATGAAATTTGTCTCCAATTTTGGGTATACAGTCTCAATCACCTCTCCAAAAACTGACCACCTTCCAACAGACGTAATCTTAACAATAGCTGAAGTGCCTAGCATTGTTTCAGGACCTACAACAAGAACCTGAATATATCCCTTTGTGTGGCCAACCTTGCAAAAAATGAAAGAACAATCATTCAGTTCGGAAAAATACACAATGAAGGAGATCTCTTTTAATTGTTAATTAGCTTATGTAAATAAAAAGACTGGAACAATCTATACAATAGAATAAAACTTTCTTACAAAAAATAAGCAAGAGAGAAAGGGCAGGGTGGACATGCGTGAGAATGCAATCAGTTAACCTTGCAAACAGAAAAAGTTGGATGTATTTGAGCTTCAAAATTTTCCCATTCAATTCGATGATCAAAATGATGGGTAGAAGGGAAAACTTGTAACCAACAACAGCACTATAGGTGCCTATGAACACAGTTCCAAGGCAATTAATGTGGGACTAAGGTAAAAACTGATACAAAAAATGAATAATGTCATATCTACTTGACTTTAAGCTCGGTACATAACGAGGAAAAGCTAAATCCAAAGGCTCATACAAGCTGAATGGAGAAACTATATGGTCTTACCAAGTGAATTCCATCAGTTGCCATTTCGGTAATCCATATTCTTTCTACTCTGCCATTCATATGGGTATATGGAGTGAAGGCCTCAAAAACAGATGTTAACTCACGGCTCCGTTTCTTCACTATATTACTTGGAACTTTCTTCATCCGAGCAGCAGGGGTACCTGGGTTTTCAAAACAAGTGAAAGAATTGTATTAAGTGATTATACATACCCCAGAACTGAAATCAAATGCCACGACACACACTAAGACCAAAACGTAATGTGCAAAATTTAAGGACTCAACAAACAATTGCATGTATCAGAGGAGTGAAAAGTAATCAACATTACACCTGGTCGAGGGTAGAATTGTGAAATATGAACCTGAGGAAATTTGTACTCCTCAATAAGGCTGACTGTTTGGGCAAAATCTTCATCAGTTTCACCTACAAAACAAAACAGTGTTTATCATATATTTTAGAATCATCCAAGCGAACTTCTCCAGCTCCAAGAATATCATGCACAAATCGTCCAAATTCTCAAGAAAATTCTAGGTCTTTCCAACTATCAGCCCAATCATATGAAAACTTGAATGAAAACAAATCAAACATTTAGATTTTCCCATTTAACGGGGACCAAGTGCCTGTAGTGTCTAAATTGTCTAACAGTCCAAAAATATTAACTCAAGAACTTTATGAATGTGAAGTGCAGAAAACCATTAGCAGGAATTGATTCTGCAAACAAACCAGGGAATCCACAAATGATATCAGTAGCAATCTGCATCCCTGGAACTAGTTCAGTCAATGTATCTACCACAGTCCTGAACTGGCCCACAGTGTATTCTCTATTCATTGCCTGAAACAAAAATAGTGAAACAGATGAGATATGATCGTTAAGTAGAAGATGCAGTCAGCAAGCTCACATAATTTGTAACATTTGTTCTAAATCACTGTGTGCTTTATTTCTTTACTTTTTCACAACTAGGGGGGTATAATCACTTTTAAGGGTTGTAAAACATATATCACTATAAGCAATAAAGGAAAAGCAAACATCAGCTGCCAAGATTCATTCTACTTACACTCAATATGGCATCACTCCCAGATTGCACAGGAACATGAAGAAAGGAATATACACATGGGTGACGCAAAACTTCAGCTACCTCATTCAAATGCTCAAGGATAAAAGGAGGATTTGTCATCCCAATTCGAAGCATAGTACTGGCATCAGAAGGGAGTGCAGCAACAATAAAATTCAATAATTTTGGAAGATTAACCCCAATGTCACGACCTGTAAGATTTAAGAATATCAAGATTTGCTCAATAGCTTAACTGAAGATAAAGGAATAATAGCCAATGCAATTATTTTTCTCAAACAACAGATGATGATTTGGATGAGCTTAAACTGAGCTTCTAAGAAACTGACATTTGATGCCGAATAATATGGAGACTAGTAGTTCATTTTCATTTTCAACAGTAAACATGCTATACATTCACGGATTAATCAATATTTACAGAACATACCTGGGAAACAGTTCAACGATTAACCATGTTTTAAAACAATGCCACGCAACTAAAAGAATAATTACAACTAAATCTAAAAATAAAAAGAACTGAAACAATATAATATAGCAGATTCAAAATTTCATAATACCAGCTAAAATTTTAAACCATTCAAATTACAGTTGCATTTTTTAGGAGAAATTTAAGCAGGTAAACAGATATAACTTAAGTGGTTAGATAGTTTCTCCAACCTGTGAGTAAGTTTAATCGAATCATGCTAATATTTTGTTGTCATAATATATTGTTAGCAATTGTAGAAATGAGTATTAGTTATATAAGTGATGATCAATAATCACTTGTTAACTGTGTACATGTAGAGATGGAAGGTCTGAGGTTTGTCTCAAAATAAATCTAGGAACTTCTACTATATTTAATTAAGTGACTCAAAAGTTTGAATTCATAAACAGAATGGTTGAAAGAATTACCATATGCTCCAGTATCTTCACTGCTCAACCATATTTCCTTGACTCCGTCAGATACAACAGTTCTTACACGTTCTACCTGGAGAAGAGAAATTTCAGATGGACAATAATCCCATATCAAGGAAGATCAATCATTCTCGTAAAGACTTACAAGGCTGTCTATAGTGTAGCTCCCTAAATGACCACGGGCATGCTTTGTCTTGCAGTAAGTGCAAGCTCCCAAACAACCAACATTAATTGGAAGAATCTCAACAAACTTGTTCTTACGAACCTGAGGGGAATATCAAGTTTAATACATTTTCAGAAAAGAGAAGTCATAATCCAAGAAAAATGTGATTCAAGATGATTAAATGAAAGTGCATCAGCAATTTCAAACTGACATCTTGTTTTCTTCTTCACCCATTGGGTGGATGGGGAGTTGTTACATGGGAAATCCTCTGTGCGTATGTAATGTTAGTGAGTACGATGGAGAGAATATTTTGGAATATAAACCCACAAATAAATCCTATGGGATGGAAGGACATATTAAAACCACAATATGCCTGTAGACCTATCACCTTTGGAAGATCAAGAGCTGGCAAAGTCTTGCGATTCAATAGCCGCACCTCATGACCTTTTAGAGTTTCCTCTACAACTTCAACCACACGGTCAATTTGTTGGACTCCAACTATACTGATTCCTTCTAGCTCTTTCAAGTTTCGACTTCCTTGGGGCACACAACCAGCAACTACCAATGTTTTTTTTGCCCTTTTACCTTTTGTTATCAGCGTATCCATGGCAGATTGACTTGGCGACTTTACAGTGCATCTGCATCAGGGAATACAAATCGTCAACACCCAAGCAATGACAAGTTTGTCCACAGTCCAACAAAGAAATACATTTTGTATGCTGTCCTGCATTACGCAACTCCTTAGCTTCAGGAAACTTCAGGGTTTTCCTAAACTGTTAACTGGTGCTGAACTGCTGATTTCATGTAGTCTACAAAATGGGGTTAGCTGATGATTACCCTTTGGAGAGGCAGGAATCCCCACAAAAAGTCTTTTCCACTCATCTAAAGACCTCGTGCATCTATCTAAATTTACTTTCTCTAGAAGTAATAATAAATGGATAAGTGGAAATTGTCACTGCAACTAAAACTGCCTCTAGTGTGTTCACATAACCATTTAAAATCATCAAGGACAAAACACTCATAACATTTGTGCAGTTATTTCATCCAATATCTCAGCATGGGTCTTTTTGCTCTTGTAGGGGTGCAGTCTTGGTGTTAAGTACATGGGCTTGAATTTTTACAGAACAATAAGAAATGGAAGAGAACTCACGTATTAATCAGCCACAAGTCTGCTTCCTCAGGATTGTCGCTTAGTGCATAACCAAATGATGAAAGCTGACCGGCCATGTATTCACTGTCACTCTGTCATAAAATGTCCATTTATTGGGAAAAAAAATTTTGGTCAGGATAAGGCATGTCTTAAAAAATGCAAGAATACCAGATAGAATCAGCCATAAAAAGAGAAGAAAATAATGAAATAGAAGACAAATCAACTTCCCCCCGACCCTTCATTGAATTTGTCTAAGTGAATCTTTTTGTACACTCATGACCTACAGTACCACTGATGCTATAGGCTATGCAAAAGTTCTCAAATTTTCAAAACATTCAAGCCTATTCTTTTCACCATTAGCCACCATTGATTTCCTTTTAAAAGACCACGAAAAGAAGCTGCTATCATACATCAACCTTATGCTGCCACCATCACTGTCCTTACAGAAATGTTAAGACATGCACAATGATCTATGAACGTTGATTACAAGGAGAGGCTCCCAAAAATATGTCATGATTTGTGATAATCTTATTTAATTCATTTAGAGATGTTTCAACGATGTTCTCAGTTTCTTTGATCTTTCGGATGTTGAAACCCTAATTGACAATCTTTGATGTTTGTTATGAATCAATTTGGATTTAACTTTAAGTCTGACTGCTAGCAACTCTATTATAGCTGACACTTCTAAAACAAGTGGTTTTAGGACTGCTTAAATTTGTTTCCTCAACAACACTCTTTTGCTAGGCAGAAAAAAATGAAATGAAAAGTGGTGTTAGTTAACAATTGCCACTAAAGAAAATCCCATTTCAAAATAATGATGGAATCCTCAATTTCACAATACTGTTCAGCATCTATTTGCGACGCAATAAAGGAAAAAAATGCTGTATCCAGAACCGAATGGTATTAAATGATCCTCATTCGCCTACAAACCGGACCTACTCATTGTTTATGTAGAACTGTTAGTTTACTGCCTTGGTGGTCTACTTCCCATTCACAGAATGTCAGTGCACAGAATAACCTCTAGAAGGATGTGAACTTTTTCACCGTCACTCAGCTCCAAAAGCAGCCGGGAAAGTAAAGTAACAAACTTTTGATCTTGGACCATCATATTACATAGAAAGCTTCAACAGCCTTCAGAACTTCAAACTTTTCTTTTTCAGTTCTCAGCCTTTAGCTTCCTAATACTCTAGACGTATAAGCTTTCCCAACCAGAAGGGTATCCACAAGCACATGCATCAAAGGGACAATTAAAAATCAAAACGAAATCAAAGGGCAGATCATGTTGCTCATTCAGTGCACATAAGCTGGCATTCACCAATATGTGCTGAATTTAATATATATAAACCTCATACTAACAACTTCACAACATTTCAAGGAGCAAACTACTGCAAAAAATCGTCCGGGTCAAAACCAAGCACATGTAGTACGAACTGGGATAGCCGCTAATTCAATAAAAGAACTTGCCTGATTGTGAGAGCATCCAAAAGTCTTGATATATATAGTCTGGGGTACAAAGAGATTGAAGAACGTAAGAAAACGTAACTGGAACAAATAAAAGAAGGCAAATTCAGAGACAGATAAAGGGCGTGTATGTCTTCCTCACCTGAGTGCCGGGAACTTTCGGAGAGAAAGGAGATTGAATGAGGTTATGGGCAGTTAAGCTAGGTTTGTTTTTGATATGCTTTCTGGGTTTTACTCCAATACTATTAAGCGGCAACCTAAATCCAGGAGGAGCACCATTGCCACTTCCAACCAGCAAATCTTCGATGTCTTCCATTGAGATACAAAAGGCTGTAGAAAGAAAAGGCAGTGTTCTTTGAGTATGCAAAATTGACAAAACGTTAAATCTAACAGCTAGTTGATGTATTTGTCTGACCCAAGTGCTAGGGCTTCTAACTTGGGCAGATTGAACCTAATCTACACTAACTGGCCTATTCAATTCCCTAATCTCATCCAAAGTTTAAAAGGAATATAAAATCAAGTGATTAATATTTTAAAAACACCAAAAAACTAATAAAAAATTTAAGATTTAAAAGATTTAAAGGACTAAAAATTAAAGAAATTAAAGAGATTATTAAAAAATTTAGGAGTGGGAGAAGTTTGATAATGTCATCATTTTGGTTAGTGTTATACTTATTTACTTGATAATAAAATCAAGTTGTGATAAAATGGGTAAATAATAATAATAACGAAAAATCAGAATAAAAAGTGAAAACATAGTCTTGAGAAAATGCATTTCTTTATTAAGTTTGAAAATTAAAATTATAAAATTGTAACCAAAGGAATCTTTAGATTTTTAATAAATCCTTTAAGTGAAAGTTTTAAATAAATATATTACTTAATAAACTAAGAAAAATAGGAATAATGGTTTGATTAAAAACATTATCGAAACAATCATAAATTATTTAACTTTGGTTAGAAACGTGGATGCTTCGTTAAATTCTCAAGTATTTTATTGTTCAAAATTAGTTAAAGAAATTAAGTTTATGACAAATTTCTTAGAGGACGGTTTTAATGAAATATCTTAATAAAGTAAGGAGAAATTGGTGTTGTATGTATAGAAAATAAAGTGATTTCTAATATAGAATATTGCACGAGGAATTTGAAAATCTGCCCAATTTTTTTAATTTCATAATTTTATTCTCTGTAATTATGTGTAAAAATAAAATTATTTATTATTAATATGGATGTAACTATAATTTTGCTACTATCAATATAAATATATATAATTAAATTATTAATTGTTTAAGTAATTAAAATTTAACTAATAAATCGTTGATTGCAAAAAAAGAAGAATGAATTATATTATAGAAAATTAACAATTTTAAAAAATAAATTTAGTGTTTAATTATTTTTCTTAATTATGCATGTTTAGTAAAAAATATAACATAATTGATTTTTAAAATTATTTAATAATAATATTTTTGTTATATTAATAATTAAGTGATATTGTTTACTTTTCGTTGTCATTAATAAATACCAATAAGTTAATTGCACTATTATGAATAAAATAAAATTGTAGCTTTAAATACTTTTGAAAATAAATATCATTTTCAAATTATATGTTTATTAGAAATCTTAATCTTTAAAAATAAGTTTATTATTTGAAATGTTCAATTTTTTTAAAAAATCATTGATGCATTTTAAAAGACAATCAAAATTCTATTATACTTGTTTAATTGAAAATAAAATCAATTTGTAATAATATGAATAAAAAATAAAAAAATGTGATTGCCATAAATAATAACAACATAAAAATTAATAACAACAACAACAATCTAATGAAAGTTCCGCTAATATGTGGATTATGGAGAGATCTAGTTGTATGTAGCATTATCCTTAACTGGTAGAGAGATTGTTTTCGATAAACCCACTAAAAATAAAAATAAATAAAATATGTATATGTAAAATATACTTATATATATTAAAATAATAAAAAAGATTACTAATAATAATAATAATAAATAAATAAATAAATAAATAAATAAATAAATAATGAAATAAATAATACAATACATATAGAACAAGCAAAAAAATCTAACAAGTCATTACAAAAAAATATTTAGGCTAAATAATTACGAGGAAAGTATTATATATTAAATGCTAAGCAAAACACAAGACATAAAAGTTACAGAAAAATTATTAAAAAACCTATAAGAAAGAGAATGACATCTTTATGTAAGCTCATTTGCTAGTATCCTAGTACATTAAAGTTTTCTATTGAAGGCTATGTCCTCAATAAGTTCCAGTAGGATCATATCATTTTTCATCACCTCCCCCTAGTTCTTCTCAGACCTTCCTTTTTTTCTCTTATAGGGTTTAAGTACAATCTTCTTGCATCTTCTCATTAAAGCGATAGACTGTCTCCTCTTAACATGTCTGAACCATCTAAGTATTGTATTTGTTAGCCACCTTTAATTTGTCTCTTACCATACGTTCTTGACCTTATCTCTTCTAGCAAGGCTGCACATCCAACGGAGCATCCTCATCTTTGCCACCATTAATTTATGACTATGCACCTGATTGATGGGGTTAACACTCCGCCCTATAGAGCATAGCTAGCCTAATAACTAAATGATAGAATTTACCTTTGAGCTTAAGTGGTATCTTCTTGTCACATAAAACTTCTGATACACTTCTCCATTTAAGTCACTCTGATTCGATACAGTAAACTGTCTTTATTGATCTCTCCATTGCTTTAGATGATAGATCCTAAATACTTAAAACACTTTATTTGTGGTACAAATTCTAAACCAATCTTTGACTCCACATTGGAAGCTACACTATGACTGAAAAAGTTACACTCTAAGTATTCAGTCTTAGTCACGATCAATTTAAAGCCTTTCGACTCTAACATATTTCTACAAAGTTCTAGCTTGACATTGACACACTATTTTGTCTCATCCACTAAAATAATGTCATCCGTAACCAACATACACCAAGGCACATTCCCTTGGGTATTCTTGGTGAGCTCATCTATTACTGTTGTAAACAAAAAAGAGCTCAAAGAGGAACCTTGAGATAGCCTAATATTAATAAAAAATGTTATGTATCTATTCCTATCATCTATATTTTGGTCTTTACACCTTCATATATCTCCCGAATAACCTGTATATAGGTTATAGGAACTCCCTTAGCGTTTGAACAGCTCCACATAGTGTTTTAAGTATCTAGGATCTGTCATTAAAAGGAATGGAGATATCAATGAAAACATACTTCACCATATAATATTAGGTTAGCTTAAATAGAGGAGTGCATCAAGAGTTTAATGTGACAAGAAGATATCATTTAAGTTAAAAGGTAAATTATATCGTTTAATGATTAGGCCAACCATACTCTATAAGGCGGAGTATTGGCCCTTCAAACAGGTTTATAGTCATAAGTTAATGGTGATAGAGATGAAGATGCATCGTTGGATGTGTAACCTTTCTAGAAGAGATAAGGTTAAGAATGTAATAATAAGAGACAAATTATGGAAAATTAAGAGAAACTAGGTTTAGGTAGTTTAAATATGTTAATAGGAAACATCCTGATGCTTCAGTGAGAAGATTGTACTTAGAGACTATAAGAAAAAAAGAGAAAGGCCTAAGAAGAACTGAGGGGAAGTGATCTGGAATGATATGACTCTGTTAGAACTTATGGAGGATGTGACCCTTAATAAGAAACTTTGGTGTATTAGGATATGAGTAAAGGATTTCACATAAAGAGGTCATTTTATTTCACATAATGAGGTCATTCTCTTTCTCATAGTTCTTTAAACCTTTCCCTTCGAGTCTTATATTTTGTATTTAGCCTAAATATTTAGTATCTAGTTGATTGCGCATCGTAACGCTACCAAAATAATTAGACTAAACTGTAGATAGTGATAAGTCTAAGTCGATCCCACAAGGATTAATATCAAATACTTTCCTAAATTATCTGTTTAAGCAAATAAAGGGATTTTCAATTTTAAACAAATTAAAAAAATAATAAAATTGAATCTATGAAAATAAATCAAATTAAACTATAACAAAATGACAAAGTTGATGAATAATTTGAACACCGATTCATTAGTTGCATCTCAGCCTAAGCACATTTTTCACAAATGTCTTTGAGTTATCGTCTTTACTCCTCCTTTTAGACTATTGATCGTGAATTAATAGCAAGCTTTGTTAATTCCAGTTTTTCCTTAAGATTTAGTTAATTACGAAGCGCTTGTTAATTAACCCTAACTATCGGGAAACCTAGAACAAGCTCTCTAAGTTTATTCGGACAGCAGCATTACAATTAAGAAAAACATATCAATTCAAGCAATAATCACGCAAGCACAAACTATTTAACTTAATCTACGTTATTTCTAACGATTTAGTACCGCTAGTTGCTACAAACGATCTTCCGCATGACTAATATGTATTACATTCAAGATCTAGTAATGGGTAGTCATAAAAATGATTCAATAGCAATCTAAAAAGAGAGTAGACAACGATACACAATACTATACGCTTAATGTGTCCCTTGGCCTCGATTCTAGCTCTGAATCAGCGTTAGGTGATTTAGCCTTCCATCTCCATCTTCAAACTCCAACAATCAGCCTTTGTAGCCTCCATTTATGTAAAAAAATTGAAGAGAAAAAGACAGTCAAAGATGACCAACTCCTTGGTTCCACGCTACTGCTCTTTCTTTTATTCTATTTCACATCACTCTCTCCCACTATTCATTGATGGGACAAATTAAGTTTTTAGTTCCAAGATACTATTCATGCCACCGCTCCTTTTTATTGTCCCTGCCGTCACTCTCTTCTCTTTTCCAGCCACCAAGTCGCAATCCTTCTCCTCATAAGCCGCTACTCTACTGTGTGTTGATTTGACAATTTAACTTCATGGTTTTTTGGTCCAAGCTACTATTCACGTAGCTTTCTCTTCTCTACCGTAAGCTCTTGGTTGCTCCTCTCTTTCACGCAACTCTGCGTTTTTTTTCTACTTCAACCTTTCTAGCTATGTTTTCTTCTGTTGCCTCCCAGCTCTCTATTTCACGCTACTGTTATATTCTTCTTTACTTATTGCCTTCACTCACCTCCCTGCAGCTCTAGGTTACTCACTCCCCACTTAGCCCCCAAAACAGACACACTCTTCTTTTCTTTATTGAAAAAGTTAGGTTTCTAATAAGAATAATATTGGACAAGTGTAGCGTGATGCTGCTCTCTAGCTATCCCTAAAAGAAAAAATCCCTCTTTATTTCTGAAACGTCAGTTAAAATGTAGCAAAGAAAATGGACAGTTGGCTTTCTCTCCACTCCTCTTCACTTTTAACCGACCAGTACACGCTTAGTGCAGTGCCACTTCATGTCTCTTTTTGTTTTATTCTCCCAAATGCAGCTAGGTT
>JAOTAY010000189.1:5446744-5461144 GCA_025629805.1 Erythroxylum baracoense | reverse complement strand
TATACCCTTGTATTGTTGGTTGGAAGATGTTGATGTTTGTACAATATTCATGCTTTATAGACTAAACTGTAGATATTGAAAGAAACCAGGCAGTTTCTATGTTAGTTATGATGATTAACTTAATTGGTTGACAATTTATAGCTCCTCACAACACATTCTGCTCATTATCTTTAAGGAAGTAATTGAGTGATTATTTGCATTAGAGAATAGGAGTAAATCATGAATATAATTCAAGCTTAGAATACTCTTTATCTTGCATCTAAAGTTGTATTTGAAGCCTTCATTCCTCTCAACTACCTTAACAAATAATTTGTTAAGAAGTTTCATACTCGGTAAGAGTAGATATGGTAAAATTAGGTCCCCCTAACTTAAATCTTTTATTCATTTAATAATCTTCATAGTTTCACCATTGGTGAATAGTTTATAAGACACCCTAGTAATGCACTACTCAAAACACTCAATGAAGGAAACCATAAGCCTTTAAGCAATTTAGAGTTAATTTCAAGTCCATTGAGTCGTATTCCTTTTGAAAGTTAATTTTTAGTGTTTAGTTTATGCTATTTCTCTTTTGTTTATAGTTCCTAAATAATCTCCATCCTAGTTATAGTTCTAGATAAAATCTCCATATCAGTTATGAACTTCCTCATAGAATCTGTCATATGAAAATAGGAGGTATTCATGTCTCCTTCTGAAATCCATTACTCTATTAATCTTTGTCTTATGATGAATACTCCACTTCTAGTGCTTTAGTAAAACTTGAGCATAGCTTGCTTTTTAAGTTCTTGAAGAACAAAGGTGGTGGGATTAAGATATAGTTTAGTAGCATATTATTATGTGAGAACTGATGGTAATAAATTGTAGTTATGCAAAGAACATAACACATTGTCACTGCACGAATATTCAAACTAATATGCACAGGTAAGATGTAAACAGACTTGGTAATGAAATTAAAAAAAGTATAACAGAGAAGATCAGTACAAGTTTATTGCATCTTGCTTTTCACCATCAGTGTAGGCATTGCTGTAGTATCACTTTATAGCATTGAGAAACTCTCTAGATTGAGTTGTAGCTTTCCACTTTCCCTGTCTCTCTGGAAACACCTGAAGCAAATGACCATGAGCTAAGTCAAAACTGATCGTGAACACCAATTAATTGGAGGATACAGGAAGAATGAAGAAGAAATAATACAGTATTATGAGCTGCAGAGCCTCCGTATTGCTGAGCAAGAGCATCCCCCATGCTTTGGTACATATCCATAAGAGCAGCAGCAATGGTACTATCAGGATCCACTTTAGGCATGTCGGTAAGACCCATTGCATGAAGCTGGCGTCCCAATGCGGCTAGGCCATAAGCATACTGAGCAACATTTGTACGATCCAGGCAGTCAATGCAGTTAGTGCGAAGAACTCCACTTTGAAAACGAGGTGCTTCACCACCAAAATTGTCTAGCCTACTCTGTTGACTAGAATTGGTATCTTTTTCCGGATTTATTACTGAACTTAAACTGTCATTGGTACTTCCCATCCTTGCAAGTTCCCCAGAGCCAGTCCTCATATCTCTAAGAGAAGTATATAAAAGTCAATGAAAGATAGGATCTACGTCCGATAAATGATTATATTATCTAGAAGCTATACTATGTAATAGATACTGGACAACACTAAGTTCCCAGCTTAATATTAAGTGCCTCAAATAAGCATCCTTAAAAACCAAGTGTTATGCTTAGAAGAAGATTTGCAATGTTACAATAAATGCTTAAATGTATTTACTCTTTGGGAACTACTACCTGCCAGTGCTTGTCCGATTAAACTTGTTGGTTCTCCTCTTAACAATGTTGGGTTTCCCACTATAGTAAAACCCAGTCAAATCAAGTGCTTCACTTGCCACAGCACCCAAAACAGCCAGAACATTGGCAGACTTGCTTTAAAAGAGGAAAAAAGGAAAGAACAAATGAGTCAGCTCAAAATAATAAATGAAGGAAGAAAAAAGAGTAGACTGATCATATTAAAAAAACAAAATGGAGTTTAGGTAAATAATTAACTATGAATGCATGGCACATGGAACTCATAAATTTCAATTTCCTGATTTGTTTTCTTACAAGTAAGGGGGATACCATACTTAAAGGCTGTTCTATAAGTTAGTCGATAAAACTAAGTTTACTAGAGGCATTCAAGAAGACAAGATAGAGATTTTCAAATTTTGTATTTGAACAAAAGTCTGAAGACCAGAATAAGTACAGCAATTTAGGACAAGCTGTACATTTCAATCAAATATTTCCAATAAGCCCCCAGTGGTAGTTGTAGCAAATCTACCTCTTAGCAAACTTGTGAAAATCCCAGTGGATAAATTTTAGATGATTTTCTTCTGGCATAATCGTATTCAAATACCCAACAGCATTAGCAAACTCACGCCTCAGCATCATTTCTCTTGGCCGTTTCTCAACAGTCTGCATTTTAGCATTATGATAATTGTCAGGATAGTATTAAACATTAGAAGATAGGTCAAATGAGTGTTCTGATATGAAATATAAATAAGAAGAACATGTGAACATCAATCAAAATAAAGTTGCACAAATAAATTCTTCATATAACTATCATTCACTTGTATCATTTAAAAATGTAAGACAAATGCCACAACTTAGCCTGAAAAAAATTGAACAATGTAGACTGCATAGCTAATATATGAACAAACCTTAATTAAATTAAGTACAATTATAGGGTTTCCATATCTCCTTTCTAGATCTTCAAAATGCAGTTTTGTTGCCTGGTAGGTAGGATCATAACGTTGTACTGATGTACAGATAAAATTAAGCATCAGAGGATAAGCAAATCATGCAGGAAATACCATCACAGAAATCGATAACCAACAGTTTGAAAAATTGAATCAATTTCCCTACAGATGATATCAGGTTTAGGACTAAATCTTGAAGCTTCCTGGGACCAGAAGAGGGGAATAGAACCACGCATCTGCACAACAGAACTCATTTTTCCCTTGCATTTCCCAGCTTCTTCATCAAGGACAATTTGTTCTGTTTCAACATCATTCGCTACCCTTCCCCGATCATTCACTCCCCTTTTCAAGTAACTGCAGTAAATTAAAATTCAACAATTACAAATATTAACAATTCTCAACAGCATACTAACAGTGACAGCAGTATCAGGCAGGAAAGTAAACCTTGTCAATATGGTGACGTTATTAGGTTCAACATTATAATAACATCATTGCTATAATGTGAAACTAAGAATGCTTCTTAGTCGGGATCTTCAGGTTCAGGTTTTCATGGAGTAATCATTTAGTTTGACGGTTCAGAAAATAATAGATACTTTGTTGTCAAAAAAGAGTTTGTATATGTAACTCTAGGAAAATATAATGAAAAGTTTAAGCTTTTGTTTATAATGGATGCAGTGAACATTGTTATCATCAGGTCATATTGTAGTGACATTCATGAACACATATCATTTTTGCAGAAAAACTTTGAAACCAAATATTAAAGAAATTTCAACAATATATTTTGGGGATAAAGACAGTAAGATCAGCTCTGGCAATTTTCCATTCACATAGGAAATATGTTATTGACTTGATGAGCAAAAGCAGAACATTATAATCAAAGCAAATGGATACTACACCATGCTTCAAATTATGTAGCCAACATGGAGACCAGCTATTCATATTACAAGATATTTGGGACCAATTACAAATTAATCCCTAGATATGCAATTCTCTTTGCAATAGGTGATGACTCTTAGACTCTCAGGGAGTACTCATTTCATGCAGTAGTAAACATAATGCGATATTTCATAGTTCAAAATGGGAAAAAAATATTATGCAAGGATCACGAGGGACGAACGTCAACTTTATGCAAATACTGAGTATGCTGGATCAGCTTTAAATAGATCTAACTTGTAGATAATATGTTTTTGTTAGTGGATTTTAGTATCCTGGAACATTAAGAAACAAATTGCACCTGCAAAATTTAGTCTTAAACTGGATATCATGCTATAACCCGTACCACCTGTCAATCAATATGGTAAAAATATTTAATAGCAGTTGTTAGGAAATATCTATATTAGGAAGAGTAATATCTATATTAGGGAGAGTATGATCTCCCTCTTTAGTGTATGATTTCCTATTTAGTACTAAGGTTTTCTTTCCCTATGTAATGACTTCTATATAAATGATACAAGGGTCTTGAATATTCATCAAGCCCTCTGTTTTTCCCTCTGTTCTTCACAGCGGTGTTAGCTTCTCTTCATCTAAGGCCTATAAAAATGTAGAGGGCAACTAAATGGAAAGGTATGTTGTTTTAGGTCCAGGATAAACAGAAAGTTGATTGTCAATCTTTTAAGGAGAAACTTGAGCAAATTGATATCAGTACCTACTTCTGTCGATTTGGAATATCAACTAGCTAATTTCTCAACAAAATCAAATTTTCTCCAAAGATAAATTGGTAAAGAGCAAGGAACACATGATATACATGATCTAGCTTAATAGGAAGTAGAACATTAATTAGGCCACTCTGTACTTTTACCTAAAGTATAAGTAAAGTGACAGACAGCATGTGGATATATTTTCGAACTCTTCTAACACTTTCACCTAACAAAATAAAAGCAACGATTCGGCTACAGTAACTCGTGCCAAGTCAAAGATATGTGTGTGATAAGTTGGTGTCATCTGGTATAGAAGAAATATAAGAAGCATCAGACTATAATTCAATGAGATGAACACATTTAAAGAAACTCACCAAGAATAAAGAAAATATCACATATGAAACACAATTTGAAAAAGAAAACAAGGACAGAGCATACCGAGTCCCAGCAAAATGCCGTGAACGCCTCGATATCAAAGCAACACTAAAATCCCTCCCAAAGATTGATAACCTAACCTGTTACCACAATGTCACGAGGCCTCACATGTTATATAAACATTAAGAGAGCACCAGGCATAATGACTGGAAAGACTTCATCCACCGATCATGGATGATCAGTTAGTTTCTTCAGATTAGGGGTCATTTATGCTGACAAAATGCAAATATTGGGAAATATAGTCTCTATTCCACGAAATCATAATCCAGAACGTGTATAATGTAGCATTTTAGTGTTGAGTAAGGTGACACATTTAAAGTTTCTTTAAACATGTATCCTCTTTCAATTAAAATTGCAAGAATCTTGAAAAACTTTCTCCATTTCAAGTCTAACTATTAATGTAGCCAAAAGTTCAAGTTCAAGTAGAAATATTGCAGCTATAGTTAAATAATTAATCATTGTCATTTAAAGTTTATCCCGGAGAAGAATGGAACCAATTAATGGAAAGTATAAGAAGAAACAATTACTTGAAAAATATTACTATATAGCAACAGGGAGATTAATTGGATATCTAAAAATTAAAAGCACAGTATGGGTGGAAACAATTCAATATCATTTATCGGCTATGATGACCAAAACTATTAACAGAAAGAGATGCATACCTGCTTAAAATGTCCATGAACAAGTGCTATTGTCCAAATAGGATTGCCACATCTTGACCGAATGGCTTGTGTTAGATACGTATTCCACACAAATATGCTTTCATATGGCATATTCTCGTCTCCTATTGTTAAAATGTTCTTTTGCAGGCTTTGCATAATGGGATATGTATAACTAAAGAAAAAATCTTTTGTCAAATCCACACTAGATAATAACTTCTTGTACCTGCATTTTAAAGAAAAATGAAACTATTCTGAGGTCAATATCTTATTGACATAAATTAGTAATTTCAGAAACATGCAACTCCATTCACAGGTAGCACACCAACTATAACACTGGCAACAGAATTGCAACAAGTATATCTAAAAACGATATCACTTTAGTTCCACACATTCCTAGAAATCAATAACTTTGAAGTGTGAGCTGACTGCAACATACAAATAAAAACAACGTTTATTTGTGCATACACATGCAGGTATTTGATAATTTTATCGGACTATGCTAATCCCTTGTTGTCCAGCAATTGCTGCAATAATTGGATACACTAGCACTGGATAATTATATTGTCAAATCCCATCATTTCTATTCCCGGCTGTCTCACCAGACAAACTTCAATATCAGTTACCAACTCAACAATTTTTATTTTTTTCAGTACTCATTTTTGCTGCTGTAAATGGGATACATAAAGGTGCAGGAGCATAAAACAAGCATAAGTAACAGTTTGTCTCATCCTGCGTCCTGACAAAGCTAAAATGCACTAGATATGTAAATCATGCAACCATTATGCCAATGAGATCTAACTTCAAGTATGAAATGCCAAAATAATACATAGACTAAAAAACCATGTAGAGAATAAAATGTAACAAACAAACATGAGAGACAAAAAAAAGTAAGCCAAGCAAACAACAAACAACAAACAACTATATGCAAGCAAACGGAAAGTCAAGTACCTCAGCTCGGTTTTTGAATGAGCCAAATCAGTTTGAATTGTTACATGCGGAATTGTAATCAATTGGGTCTCATCTATACCATATATTGCATGACCAAAAATACATCCTATTTGGCGGCGCTTCGTTACTAAAATCAAATAATATGATTCAAGAAACTTCATGCAACCTGGAATTCCAAAAGCACATATATTTTTATCACAAAGAAAACCATCTATCATCAAAATGCGCAAAAACAAAACATTGCATTAATACTAGCCCGCAATTCCATAAAACTTCGCCACAAAGTTCAGGCCCCCAGTAGCACGATTTCCTTCTGCAATCCGCTGAAGCAAGTTTTTGATTTCTTGTGGAGAGTAAACCACCGGGTCTTCACTAATATTGAGATCAGATGGCTCTGACCGGTCAATTTTCAACACCCGAAAGAATTTCTTATTCCGATCACTCCCAACTAGATAAAACCTCTGCTCAGGTAAGAAAACAAAGTATATGGATTCAAGAAACATAAAATTATCTAGAGGAAACAAATTTTAACGACATTATCTTATCGCCCTTTCCATTTCCTTTAAATTAAAACATAACCAACACAGCAAAGACTTAAAATTTCATAGATTGCACCCCATTCACATACCTGTCTGGTCTCGTAAAGCCGAAACTTCTGGAGAGAGTAGGAATTGGGATCGGCGTCAGGATCGCTGGCAGGGTGGACTTTGGCGTAAGGCAGGAAATTGGACTTTGAAGTATCGGTTTTTGACATTATCGGAGGATTATTTACTTCCAAATACCGATTTCCCCAATTCGCCGTGAGGGATAGTTCACTGAAACCGGATACCACTGGCTTCTTCCTTAATGTCAAAGAGAGTCATTCGTCTCTCTTGTTTTCGTAAGGTCTAAAACTTGAGCAATCCATTGGTCTTTCCTTTTTCTTTTTCAACGGGCAGATTCTGTTGGAACCCGTTTTTTTTAACTCAAAACGACGTCGTTTTAAATCTATTTTCAGACATACGGTTAGGGTCATTTTGATGGAAAAGAAACTAGTTAAGTTGATGAGAAATTGTAGTACAATACGAAGTTTGCTTCTCTTGATGCCATTTTCAATGAATTTTACTAAAATGTTCTTTTAGTAATTTTCAATTTTTTTCTTATTATTCCTTTGTTTTTATTCACTTTTTATGGAGTACAGTCTCGGGAATTGGATTCAAAGAACCCTACACTTTTTTTTATTATAGTTTATTCTTACCATGTAATAACCTATTAAGTAAGGATAACTTCCCATTGTCCTTTAGAGGTAAGTCTCTAATCTTATTATATATACATACTTCAAAGGTATAGAACTTTGTTTAGGTCAATTGAAGCATATTGATGATGATCAATTTAATGTTACTATTTGTTGCTTGAATTCTAGCAATTAGTATTAGAGTCAAATGACTCAAATTCATAAATTTTGAAGTTATTTGTTTCTCTATTTTTTTTTTAGTTTTGTGTTCTTTTACATCCATTCTTGAAAATCTTTGTTAATAATGGTTATATTATTTTTGCGACCTAAATACTTCATGTATTATTCATTCATACATTCACATATGTTTTGGGCAAGTTTATCAAACCCAAAGGGCTAATAATGTAGATTTTTTTTAAAGCTTCATCCATGGTCAAAATCTCTTGTTCTTCGATCTCATTTTTGGGTAATTTTGGTTCACATTAATCCCATTGATCACTTAATTTTAAAAGAGGAGAAAAATCCTTCTAAGACTCATGTCAAGTCATAAGTAACTTATTGGTTATATTACTAATATGGAGATGGAAGATGAAGTGTTTACAATTCTAGCCATCTCTAGTTATTTATAATTCTGTCATATCCAATTGTTTACAATTATGCCATCTCTAGTTATTTGTAATTCTATCATATATAGTTATTTACAATTATGTACTTTCAGTTTATTTACTATTATATCATTTTAGCTTATTTAAAATTCTACCATTTCAACATATTTGTGGTTTTTGCTAATAATTCAAAATGATAGTAGTAGTAGTAGTAGTACTAATAATAATAATAATAAGTTATTATGATTATTTTGAGAGGGGTGTCTTGGCATGTTTTATTTTTACAATTGTGCTTCAAATTGAATATTTTATCCATTCACGTGATAAGTTTTACTATATTTAGGATAACTTTACATGTCTTTTTTTACTAATTGTCTTTTATTTCATATAACATTTTGTTATGCTAATTTTTATTATCATGTTTTAGATATACTTGAATATTGTATTCTTATGAATTTACCTCTCACAAGTACAGACATTTGAATGTTTTTTATTCATATTATTTTCCAATATTAATGTTTTTTCTATTAAAATCCATACACATAATTAAGTTATCATATCGATGAGTTCATCATTTGATAAGATGCTTAGATTGGTGAAAAGAATTCATTATATATCATGAACTAACATAATTTTACTATCACATCGATATTTGATTGATGCATTCAATTATGATGTTTAATGTATTGCTCTTATCTACGAATGAGTCCATTTTTTATACTTAACGGAGTCTAATATTTAATACTCACTTTTGTGGATTATTTTAAAGAAGTTAGAGATAGAACGAATAACATGATCTTGTATTATATATGTATTAATGTTTCTTTTATGTTTTTTATTCAACTTTGATCAATCCTCAATTATCTTTCATTTTGAAGCTTAGTGGGATTAATTACGAGTAGTGGGTTGAATCTCTTATGAAGAACTTAATGATTATGAAATTGGATATGACCTTGAGAGAATACTCTCCTCCTAACCCTTCTATTAAGACTTTACTAGTAGTAAGAAGCTTTAAGACAAATAGGAATACTTGAATTGATGTTGTTTGATAATTATGAGGTATCATATGAAGGACTTTGTATGTGCTAGCATTTCAAAAAAGGAGAATGCTAAGGAATTTCTTGAAGCCATTAATAAGAAATGTAAGTTCTCCAAGAATGAGAACAATGAACTCTTAAGCACTTTGTATTATGTTTTTTATGGTGATGATAATTGAATTAGAGAGCATATCGACAAGATCATGGCTTATTATCCTAACATTAAGGTGATCAATAAGGAGCTTAATAAGGATTACATTACGTGGTTTATCATGGGGTCTCTTCCATCTCAGTTTGACTCTATTAAGTCTAGTTACAGTACTCAAAAAGAGCAGTGGACTATAAAAGAGATGACCACTATCGTTACCAAAGAGGAGGATGACATGAAGAAAGGAAGGGTAAGAAGCGTGGCGATCGTTATAAACCAATGGTCAAAAAAGGAAGCCTCTACCAAATAACATCAATAGCAACAAGCCTGTCAAGAAACATAATAAGGGCAATAAAAGGAATAGGTAAATAGTGAATTTAGTTTCCAATGCTCTTAAGAATGAACGCTTCAAAGGAAAATGCAATTATTATAAGAAGTTTAGGCATAAGAAGGTAAATTGTTAGAAGCTTAAGTTTAAATTAGAAAAGAGAGATAATCTTTTAGTGATGTTTGCTTATAATCCAATATTATTGATGTGTCTTCCAATACTTAATGGTTAAGCACATATGCTACAATTCATATTACCAATTCCTTGCAGGAGATGACAAACAATAAAAGGCTAATGAGTGTAGAGTATATGACGTTGCAAACATACCTTTAATTAAGAGGAATTTAGTTTCTACATCTATTTTTGGATAAAACTAATTATAGTTTTCTTTTTGGATCTAGAAAAAGAACTTTATACGATGATTTTATTTTAATTGAAAATATAATTTTTACGGTAATCTTTATAAGCTTGATTTGGTAGACAAGTCTCTTTTTAATTCTTCTTTTAATATTATTGTCACCACAAAGAGGCTGATCTTAAGTGAAAAATCTTCCATTCTATTATGCGAGTGATTTTACTATATTCTTGACAAAGAATGGAAAGATCGATGAAGGATGAGATTTTTTATAGGAACTTTATTTTTTATACTTTCACACTTATTTTGGCTTTATAAAAGGAAATTGGTTGCCAAAGTTAGAAGTACTAAATTTGGCAGGTGCATAAAACTACTTTGGTTAATTCATACTAATATTTGTGGGTCTTTTACTCCTTCAGCTATAGGAGGCTACAAGTAGTTTAATTAATGAATTTTCTCATTATGGTTTTGTTAGGCTCATCTGTGAGATATGATTCTTTGGAAGTCTTTAAAGCATTTAAAATAAAAGTGGAATTTTGAGAAGGGAAAAAGAACAAAGTGGTTTATTCTGACAGAGGTGGTAAATATTGTGAAATACATGATGAAATAGGATGCAATCTTAAACCTTTTGTAAAGCACCTATAGGAGTGTGACATTGATGCTCAATACCCAATATCCAATATACCTTAGTAAAATAAAGTTACAAACATGAGAATCCACACACATCTTGACATGATGTGATGTATATTAGGAAACATTATGTACAATAGTTTTTATAGGGTAATGTTTTGAGAATTGTGACTTATATTTTGTTCTCAATACACCTTATGAACTACAGTCATTAAAAAACCCACTTTACATCACTTCTTTGTTTGAGGTTATCAAGTAGAAATGAGACCCTACAATCTATAATATGAAAAACTTGATCCTAAGACCATCAGTGCCTACTTTGTTAGTTATAAAGGGGCTTCAGGTTCTATTATCTATCATATACTACTAGGATTATTGAATCAGATTGGGCTATATATTTTGAGAATGGAAACAACCTGGGGAAATTGTGTTCAAAGAACATTTAAAAAATCATTGTCCTTATACTTATTGATTTCGCTCCAATAAGTGGCCCTATGATCCCTCTGATTGACCAACATTCAATAGCCTTTCAAGATGAACTCATTCAACATATAGCACAAAATGCTTGAGCTGTAGTCATAGAAGATATGCATTTAAAAAGATCAGAAAGGATTCATAAACCTGTAATCTTTGATGACTATTATATACTTATAAGAGCATAATTATGTCATTGATGATACCTCAAATCTAGCTACTTATAATGAAGCCATATCTAGTCCTTAAAATTTCGTAGCCTCATTAGATGCAAACTAGTGTTTAAGACTAAACATTATGTTAAAGGTCAAGTGGAGAGGTATAAAGCAAGATTAGTTGCTAAGGGTACAACCTACAAGAAATTATTGACTATAAGGACACCTTCTCTCATATTTCTACTGAAGAATCTTTATGAATCATTATAAAAATTATATCTCATTTTGACCTATAAGTTCATTAAATAGATGTAAGAACTAATAGAGACTTTAGGAAAGATTTCTACATAGTTTAACTTAATAATTTTGATGTTGGTGGGAAAAGAAAATATGATTTGTAAGCTCTAAAAGTCAATTTACGGCTTGAAACAAGCTTCAAGGCAATAGTATATCGTGTTTAATGAAATTATCACTGATAATGATTTAAAAAAAATTGTTGATCAATATACATATATGAAGGTTAGTAAGAGCAAGTACATATTTCTAATTTTATATGTTGATGATATCTTATTTTTTGCCAATAATATTGATTTATTGATTGATATCGTCCTAGATAAAACCATTGAAAAGTAAGAATTCTAGAAAAAAACTACTAAAAAATCTAAGGAATTCTCACCTATCCTCAAATTATCACGTTCAAGGATTATAGTGAACCATTGTAAGTTTTGAACATACAAATTCTTTGTGATAGTCTAATGCTGTTATCAGATTGTCTCAGACCACCTATATTGATCATATTTGAAATAGGTTTAATATGCAATCTTGTTCTTTTGTAAAGGCTCCAATAGTGAAGGGTAGTTAGTTCTACAAGGTTAAATGTCCTTAAAATGAAATTGAGAAAGATTAAATGAAAGTTGTCACTTAAGCTTCAGTTATTGGCAGTTATGCTTAAGTATACACATGTCTTGATATTTCCTTTGTGATTGATAGATCCTTAAGAAATCCTACATAAATATACTGAAAAGTTAAGGAAGTCAGGAGGTATCTTCAAGGTACTAAGTATCTTATATTGACATATCAACATATCGCCACTCTTTCAAAAAAAAAAACCTTCAATTATGCAATCTGCATGGATAATAAGAAAGCCACTTCTAGGTACAACTTTATGATATTAAGAGGAGTTGTTTCATAGAAATGTGTCAAACAAACACTTACAACTTCTTCGACCATTGAGGCAAAGTGTGTGATATGTTTTGAAACTATTTGTCATGCAATATGATTATGAAACTTCATTTTATCATTGAGAGTTATGGACTCCATTTTAAGGTTACTAAAATTATATTATGGCAATTTCATATTTGTGTCTTTATGTTGATACTAGGAACACTTCTCATTTTAAGCATATTGACATCAATTTGCATTTTGTTTAAAAGAAAGTTGCAAAATTTCTAATTACTAATGAGCACATGCCTACTAGCAGTATGTGTTGGCCGAATCATTAACTGAAGACTTATCTATTTGTGTGTTTCAAGAATATGTATCTCATATGGGATCATTAAGAGCCTAATTTCTTTTAATTTCAGCGGGAGTTTTGATTTTATGTATATTTTCTAAAGATTGCTTAGAATTTGTGTAATATATGCATATTATGAATGTTTTTTTCACTATTTATAACATTTTCTAACTCTACATTTTTTATGACTAACAATTCAATGATATTCATTATGATGAATCCATATTAATATTATTATTATACTTTTAGGTTAGAAGTGCCTAATTATGTAAGACCAATACATTATATTAGTGTATTAATTGTGTATGATTAGTTTGGTTATGCATATTGATGTGAAAGCATTACGGTATGATCATGTTGTCCAAGTGGGAGAATGTTGAACAAATTTATACGAATTAGCATAATCTTATGACAATTATCATCTTAATCATATGTATGTGATATTTGGGTCATTTATAGAATGAAAATTAGATTATTAACTGTACTATAGGCCTTTAGGTTCATTCACTAATCTTGTCCAAGCCTAATCATTAATATTGAATTCACCATAAAATGTATTTAACTTAATTGATGAAAATCAAGAAAGTATTCAAGTGGTATATTGCAGAGGTTGGAAAATTATATTTAAAGAACCTTAAATTTTTTCATTATAGTTAGCAATTATAAATGTGGCCTGACCCGACTTCGGCACGGGTTTACCCGCCATTGACTGAGATTACTTAACCAGACCCGCTTCGGCACGGGTTTACCCGCCATTGACTGAGATTACTTAACCAGACCGGGTTATAGGAAAATGACGTAGTTTTGTCAATAATGACACCGTTTTTTATTTTTTAAAAAGAAACATATTCATTGCCATTCCTAATCATAGTTTGTTCTTGCCTTACTACTACCTATTAAGGATGCATTCCAATCAAATTTTGTTATCTTTAGGACATAAGTCTTTAATTTTATTATTTATACATGCTTAAAAGTTATTAAATTTTATTTAAATTAATTAAAGCATGTCAATATTAACATTAAATATTATTTGTTGCTCGAAATCTTACCAATGTTTACAGCAATTTCTTGACATTATGATATGCAAAAAGGGAGTTCTTTTAGTTATATAATATATTTATATTACATAAAGGATTATATTAATTTGCTACTTTACCCCATGGCCTTGTTTGGTTGGCATAGATTCTTGCTTGAGAAAGTAATCTTTTTCTTAAAATTTATATTATCATGTTTGGTTCATTTTTTTTAGTAGTTAGGAAAGTAAAAACTTTCCCAATTTAAGGAAAGTAGTAGCACTTTACTTGGATTCTAAATCTCATCACCCCCTTGGTATTTGGATTACCTTCCTTAAGAATTTAATCTGAAAAATACACTAGCCAATTCAACCATTCCTTCTCTCTCAACTCTACGACAACTCTTTTATAATAATAATAATAATAATAATAATAATAATGTATAATAATAAAAATAAATGTAATTGATAAAAATAATAAATTTAGTAATAATAAAATTAATAATAAGTAGAAAATTAAT
>JAOTAY010000189.1:5355255-5374146 GCA_025629805.1 Erythroxylum baracoense | reverse complement strand
CAAATGAGCCTACAGGGTCACACACAAAGAGTGATGTGATTTGGGCTTATTCTCTTGGGCCTAATTTATTAGGCATTGAATAAATATATATGGATATATTTATTGGGCTAGATTGAATTAAGTTGTCGAGCTTTTATTATATAAGATATAATATGAGCCGAAACTTATCGAGCTTCCATAATCCTAATAGGTTTAGGATTATGATATTCTTATTCCTAATAGGAATAAGGATTAGGGTTTCTTTATAAATAGAGAACTTATCTCTAATTAGAGATGATAAGAAAACCCTAGCCATTAGACCTAGCCATTCGTTCTTCTTCCAAGAGAAAAATTGTGCAGCGTTCTAAAGTATTTTGGAACGTGCTAGCATACATTAGCCGCTGCCCGGATCGTTCATCCTTATGTGGATACCGGTAGAGGACGTTCGCATACTGCAGCGTCTACAAATTAGAAAAACAAATACCAATCCGCGTCAAGAGGTAATTTCGTATGTGTTGTGATTTTCGGTTATACTTCTTGTTGTGTAGTATGGTCCATTCCGCTGCGTATTGTGACTACCCGGGCCATAGGCGATCCAACATTAGATATATAGAGATAGATATGGAAATTTTTTACTTATTCTAGTTTAAATACCTAGATAACATACTAAAGGTGTTTAGTATTTGAGATATCTTGTACTTGTGAAGTATTAAAGATATCTATCATTCTATCCATGAGTTATTATTTAAGTTCAAAGTTATATGAACATTAAATTTATAAGTAAATCATTTTTAAAGTATATTTTACTTATAAAAATATTATTTTGTTCCAATGTAGCATTAAGTGCTAATTAAGCTATAATACATTCTTCATTTAGTGGAAATAATTACTTGGATTAAAAGTTCTTTAGTAAACTTGGTGTAGTTCTTTGCATTGTTCAAGTGATGTAATATAGAACATTAGAGTCATTGTGCTCAGTATAGAGATTATTGTAGAATTCTCTTACTAAACCATTGTTCCAAGAGTAGCATGATTGTCATATAGTAATATGGTGTAAGACATATAGATGATTGGTTTAATGCAAGTGGAAGATTGTTAGTTTATGCCCTACAATCAATTAGTTGGTTGTAGTTTAATGACCTAATTAATTATAGGCATTCTTTATTTTATAGATATTTAGATATATATGATAAAGTCCATGAAATAAATGTACATTGTAAATTAAATTATGATGAGATTATAATAATGAGATTCATATTTTATTTATATAATATCCCTAAATTGTTCATAGTTATTGTTCTATTAAGACTAAATATTAATAAAACATGAAATGACTAACACACCTTACGTTTTTCTTAAGAAGGAAGTAATCGATTATATAGATTAAAATGTGGAGACACTTAAGCAAACATATAGGTGCTTGTTGTAGAATAAATTCACTAGATTGGCCTCATATGAGAATTTAATTTGAAACATTACTTGTATTTCTGCAAAATTCTCATTGTAGTGATTATATAAGTGATCACATAACTTAAGATCAGCAAAGTATCTCATATATGGATTGTTATATTTTGATACTACTTATGACCTATTTTAGTCAAAGGTATCTCAGTAGTCACTAGATATAAGATGAACTATATAGAAGTACTTGAGTAATTAATATAAGATTTATCACTCTAAAGTGATTAGAGAGAATGTTCTATTATTCTCAATTAGTATTAATTCAAAAAATCTTTGGCCAAGTTGGAACGATACTTTGTAAAATAATTTACATATGTCAATAATTGAATCAATTGCTAATGGTGGAGAATTAATATGATTGGACTCAAGTAGAATAGACGTTGTTTTCATGCTTTATATTTAATCAAAACATTATATGATATAAAGATTAAATTATATAGAAAAATCATACATGGAAAAATTAGTCAAAATTACTTTGAAATTTCTAAATATTTAGGTAGTTATGATATATTGCTAGATACCAATTTTAATTTATGACTATAAAATATTTAATAAGAGAACAAAACCAAAATTAAAGGATTTTAATTTATTTAATTTTAAATATAATTTAGGGTTATAATTTAGATCTATTGCCATCATATTTGAGACATAATAGGTCACACCGAAAGAATGAGTTGAAGAGAGAAAATGTATTAATCAAGTTAAACTTGATTCTAAAGTTTGAGAAACTTTATAATTAAATATATGATAATTAATAAATAAGGACCAATATAAGATAGTGGATCTTATTTAGACTTGATTAATTGAAATTAAAATTTAATTTCAATTAAATTACTAAAATGTCAAAATTTTATTATAAATAGTCTTAGGCTTCAAGGGAGCTAGTACTCCTCACCTAACACTCTCTACTATAATTGTAGAGTTCTTTCGACGTGTTTTGTAAATATCATTAGAAGTCGAACACTTGTGTAGCTACGGTCGTGAGATCAACTGATTTTATAAATAATTTGAGAAAACGACAAGAAAAATATCAAGCTTTACAATGAAATACAAATTATGATTTATTATTATGATTTATGTGTTAATCATTTTATAGAATTGAAGTGATCTTGACTTTCTAAAACTCAAAACAAAAAGATTTTGTATTTATTCTATTGCACACAAGATTGGACCTACTTGTGATTTTTGAACAACTTAAACTGCGATATTTCTCCTTCAACATTATTTTTTCAAAATAATGTATAATCTCCACTAACTTGTGTCATTATATAAACCAAATAGGAATAGACATGCATAAAAAAGACACGTTCCACCAGCTAATTAAGAACAGAAATTCAGAGTCGCCGTTGATATAGACTCATCGCTTGGAGTTCTCTACCGTTAAGATAATAACAATACAAACTTTTTCTAACAAAATGGGACGGTTATTTACAATTAGGGATGTCAATGGGTCGAGTCGAGTCCGGGCTGACTTCAATCATAACGGGCCATCCTGACCTGCGGCCCGACCCACCGACGGGCCATCTGACTCGTGGTCGGCCCGTGGCCCGTGCAGGCCTACCATGGTCGTCCCGTGATCCGGCCTGGGCAGACCATAGTCGGCCCATGGCCTGGTCAACTAGGGCAAAAAACGGGCCGAGTCGGGCCAGCTGAGCTGAAATTGTCATCCCTATCTATAACTAAAATTTGACTTTGTTGGTAAACTCTTAAAACCTTACTTCTTACCATAAATTATATGTCAAGCTAAGTTATACCGCATTAATAACATCAATCAGCAACAATAACAAAAATCAGTAAAAATTTGGTTGATATGTGAGATTTGAGACGTCTAATAATAAGTACTTTACTTTTAACTAATAAAAAGACTGCTTTTAAATGACCCGCGCGAAGAGGAAGAAGAAAGAAAAAAAGAAGAAATAATAATAATAATGTATAATTAATTAAAAATAATAAAAATAAATAAAAAGAGTTAAACAAAAACGCAAAACCAGGCACACGGCTACTTCTGAGAATGGGGAGGGCTTCATAATTCATTCCAAGCTGGAAATTCTGAGTAATAAGCACACGGCAGGTTTAGGTTGAAGGCAAGTACTATTTTAGGGTATTGTAGCGTGTTTAGTATTGTTACATTCTCTTTTTCTTAATTATTTTGTTTAATAAAATTTTACATCTCCAAATTTTAAATAAAAGTAGAAACATATAATATGTCCTAAATTTTAAAAAAAGTATCGAACAAATTTAATATAAAATAAAAAATTTAACAAAATATAAAAAATAGTCTAAATTAATTTTATTAAAATTTTAATTTAAAATATACATAATACTTTGTCTTTTTTAAGAAATCAAATTCTATAATTATTTCTCTTTTCTAATAACATCAAATTTTGTATTTAAGTTGATATAATTAATATAGAAAGTGGTTTATTAGAATTGGGTCACTTTTCAGTTCTAAATACTTGGACTACACATAGGAGATCAAGGATCAATCCAGAAATTTAAATCATAATCATCAGAATGGGAAAACTTCTGGAATTACAAACCATTATTTATTCTGTCTTGCCTACGCATTATTCATTCTTGCAATGACGTTTGTGATTCATTCAACTATTAGGCCTAGCTCTAGTATGTTATTTTGGTGTCGCTAAATAGGACTTAGAATGGGCAAGTAGGCACTGTAATTTCCATGCTTGTATCAATATAAGTACGTATATACACATACCACAACATATAAGAACTCAAGACGTCGATCAATACATCATTTACTACAGGACAAACAATCGGTATGTGGTTTATTACCCAAGTTCTCATCAGATCCTCAGAAATTCGGAAACAATGGAATTCCCTAAAAGGAAGAGGAGTGAAAATATAGTTTTTTTCTTATAACTTTGTTTAAAGGATCTTCTGCATATATACGTTGTACATACTCACCTATATTACCAAAACTAGGCCAACATCATTCGATGAAACTCGCGGAAACCGTCCCCATCAATATCAAAAAAACTCAATCATCATGTCCATGTCCATGGTCAAGAGCCCATTTGTTAGACATTAATAAAACATAAAAAGATTAGTATATATTATGTTTTTTTCTTATGAAGAAATTAGTTAATCACACAGGCTGAAGTACATATGAAAATAAACAAAAGTGTAGTTGTTTGTTATAAAATAAGTTTACTAAACTAACCTCATATGAAAATTTTATTTATAATATTACTTGTATGTTTATGAAAATTTTAATTGTGATAATTGTATAAGTGATCAATAAACTTAAGATCACCAAAGCATCTCATATAGGGATTACTAAATTTTACCACTATTTATAACCTATGCTAGTCAAAGGTAACTTAATCGGTAGTCATTAGATATAACATGAATTATGTGGAGGTAGTTGAGTGATCAATATAGAATTTATAACCCTAAAGTAATAGGAAGAATGTTTTATTATTCTCGATTAGTATTTATTTGAAAAATCCTTGACCAAGGTAAAATAACACTTTGTAAAATAGTTTATAAATATCATTAATTGAATCAATTGCTAATGGTAGAGAACTAATATGATTGAACTCAAATAAAGTGGACATTATTTATATGCTTTATGTATAATGAGAACATTATAAAATAAAAGAATTGAGTTATATAGAAAAATCAAGTATAGAAATGTTAGTCAATATCACTTTAATATTCCTAAATATTTAAGTAATCATGATGTATTGCTAGACGCAAATTTTGATATATGTATATAAATTATTTAATTAGAGAATTAATTATAAATTTTAAAATTTTAATTTATATATTCATAAATACAATTTAGGATTATAATTTATATTTATTGCCAACATATTCAAAAACCTAATAGGTCACACGTAAAGAATAAGCTGAAGAGAGAATATCTGTATTACTAAAGTTGGACTTGATTATAAAATTTGAGAAACTTTATGATTAAATATTAGATATTTAAAATAAGGACTGATATGAAATATTGAATCTTATTTGAGTCAAATTACTATTAATTAGAATAAATTATAATTATAATTAATAATTAATTGTAATTCTAATTAAGTTTAGTTAAAATTAGTATCTAATTTTAATTAGATTACTAAAATGTCCAAAACCTATTATAAATAGGTTTAGGCTTTAAGGAAGTTGACATTTCTTATCTAACCCTCTCTATAACAATTATAAAGTTCTCTCAATGTGTTTTGTGGATAACATTAGAGGTAAGACACTTTTGCAACTATGATGGTTGAGATAAGCCAATTTCACATTTTGAGGAAAATGATAAGAAAAAGATCGAGCTTCACAAAGAAGTACGAATTATGATTTATGTGACAATTATTTTATAGAATTTAAGTGGTCTTGGCTTTCGAAAAATCAAAATAAAAAAGTTTCATATTTATTCTGCTACATGCAGGATCAGGCTCACCCCTGATTTCTCAATAGATGGTATTAAAGTTATGTTTTAATTCTACAATGTGATTAAAATATTTGGTTATTATTGATCAAAATATGGAATTGAAATTGCAAAAGTTGCACATCTTGAATCTTAAAATCATATTAGATATTACTTACAAATGACTTGTTAACCTTATAAAGCCCTAAAACTAATTAATCAAATTAGATTTGATTAAAATTTGAAAAGTTTAAGTGCAAACTAATATATTGGGCTTAACTCCACCTTAAAAGGCACCATAGAAGGAGAGGTTTGGCGTACATTTATAAATTATTTTAACATTTTTTACTTACTCAATGTGGGATTCATGACACCCTTTTCAGCTCAGAGTAGGGTTAGAAATCTGATGGGCATATTAAGTAAAGGATTACAATAGGTCGGGCATCGCCCCAAACTATTGAAACCAGTTTAGGCTTTGATACTATGATAAATTGGGCCTAAATCCATCTCAAAAGGCACCTTGGGCTAGACATCTGATAGGTATATTGGCCAAAGGGCTACAATAGGCCGAGCATTGCCCTAAACTATTGAGACAAGTTTAGTCCACATTGTGTCAGGAATGTTACATTGAGCAAATAAAGAATGTTAAAATGATTTATAAATGTATGATAAATCTCTTCTTTTAATGTGCCTTTTGAGGTGGAGTTAACCCAAATGTATCATAGTATGAGAGCCTAAACTTATCTCAATAATTTGGGGAAATGCCCGGCCTGTTATAGCCTTTTGCCTAATATGCCTATCAGATGTTCAGTCCTACTCTAGGCTGACAGGATGTGTCAGGAATCCCGCATTGAGCAAGGAAAGAATGTTAAAATGGTTTATAAATGTATGACAAACCTTTCCAAGGTGCCTTTTGAGGTGGAGTTTGGCTTGATTTATCATGATATCAGAGCCTAAACTTGTCTCAGTGGTTTGGAGCGGTGTCCAACCTATTGTAGCCTTTTGCCCAATATGTAGATCAGATGTCTAGCCCTGCTCTGGGCTGGGGTGTGTGTCAGGAATACCACATTAAGCAAGTAAAGAATGTTAAAATGATTTATAAATATATGACAAACCTCCCTTTCTGAAGGTGCCTTTTGAGGTAGAGTTAGGCTCAATTTATCACAAATTATAAGTTTTCAGAAATACAGAAGTTATCATATTTAAACATGGGATAATTTCTCACCATAAAAGGATTTGTTTTACAATCACAATCTGGAGAATCAATGAACTTTGAATTTCTAACACAAAGAAACCTAGAATTCTTTTAAGACTTTAACATTGCTCTTCTGCAACTTTTTGTAATTGGCAGTGTTGCCAACATTGTGTATGGGTTGTTGAGCATAAAATTGACATTTTGGAACATCTATGTTTTTATTGTTGCTATTGGCATATAGATGTTATGGAAAAGGGCTCTGAACTCTCACAGTTGGAGGTTGATTAGAAGTGGGGCATTATAGACTGGCATCTGATTGTTGGAAAAGAGCTTCCATAGAAAGTAGCTTTGAAGTTGGCAGATGTAGAGAAGAAAGTGGTACACACTTGGAATTAAACTCATGCAACAGATGCTCAATCGAGTTAGATCATAATCAAGTTTCATGCAATTAAACTCATGTAACAATTGCATAAAATTACATGAACAAACCTCAAGATCACTCCTCTCAACCTCCAAAACTCTTCTGGACTTTTAGCCTCTCAATGGAGTGTGTTTTTGGCTAAATTTCGTTGTTTGTACATAAGTGAAGAACTCACTTATGTACCACCTGTCATAAAGTGGGTCATGATCATGGACTATAAGTCACGATCATCACTTGCTTAAAATGACAACTATGCACATTTTATTTTTCATCTGATCTTTTATGCGTGTGACCCTTTAGGTTCTCAGTTATTTTGGACACTTGAATTAACTCTTAATCCAAGAAAATTATGAAGGGTTCCATGATGCAAATTTACCGGAACGTAAGTGAATTAACACATGAACTCTTTGATAGATAATTATCCGACTTACGAACCTTTCCATAGACAATTACCATGTAATTTGTCCCATCACCATCCCACACCCACTTAGTTCGGAGTATGGACTATGTGTCACCTCCCACTAGACTAACTACGATACATCTAGTCCAAGTGATGTTAGTTCTTGTCCTGGGGTTCTCATTACTCTATGTGTCATTAAAGACTCTCTTCATGACATATAATTGCTTTGGTCAGAGACTCCCGAATAATGAACTCGATAAGAGGTCGTGGGCATCATCTCCTTTTATTAGAAGTGATGAATCCTTTATTGGCTACCCAGTTACTTTCGAATACTAGTCACTATACCCAATCACCACCTTATGCGCAACCTCGTCTTGAGGCAATAAGGAATAATGTCAAAGCACAAGATCAGTATCCAAGACATCCTTGAATACCTCAAGTCTAAGGATATTTGCACCATTACTATGACGGGATTAATCACTGACATTTGATAGATCATCTATATGATAATCTCGTAGCGGGTCACCCGATGTGATTACTACTCTTAGTAAGCATCCACATGTTAACTCTAAACATCTCATGCTTACAGTTTATGAGATCCACTACTTGATAAAACCAAGGAGTATAACATGTGCTAGTATATCCAGATTAACATTGTCCTGTCTCATTAATCCTATTACTAGGGATAATTTAAATACTAACATAATTGCACATGATAGGAATCTCATTTTCATGATCTCATCATGATTTCCTTCATCCTATGTTTTGTATCATGGACTTCATTAATTCAATTTAAGATTGACATCAATTTATAAATAAATAAACATCAAATTAATGGAAATTGTCTTTCATTTTATTAATTAAAATAAAATTTGTACAAAAGTACTAAAGGTGATTGCCTTTAGAGCACTACTCTAACAATCTAAAACTAAGATAAAAATTATTTAGACATAATTTTTAGTGTAATTTAAACTAAGAACGAGATAACTTATGTAACTTTTGGATTAAAGTAATCCTCAGACTAAATTAAGTTATTTTAAATGTAGAATAATGTATTCTTAATTCAACTAAGTTCCAAACATAATTTTTAAATAGTTTTAAAATCAAAATTTAATTCTAAAATTAAAGTAATTATTTTTCTTATCTTGAGTAATATTAATAATTATATTGATTCTTAATTAAATTTTAGAAAAGTAATTCCTAAAATTAGAATTAATTATTTCAATCAGATTGAAATTGATTAATTAGATTCCTTAAAAATAAGAAAATTGTTTTATTAAATAATTAAGAAAGGTGTTTCTTGATTAAATGTATTATTTTATTTAGAGAATCATTATTCAATATATTCAAAAATTATTTATTTTTATGAATAATAAGCTTTTTGATTCATTAGAAATTTTTTCTTGATTTAATTTGAAAAATATATTTTCATTTATTGATTGTAAAAATGAGCTTTTTAAAATATTTTTTAAATAGTTTTCAATTTACTAAAGAAAGATTTTCTAATTAATTAATAAATTAGTCTCTAAATAAATAACATGAAGGACTTTCTTAATGCGGGTTCCTCCGTTCCAAAAAAAAAGTATTTTATTTAATTTTAAAAGTATTTTCCTTTAACATTATAAAATAATTTTTCAATTAAGAAAAAGTTATTAGAATAGAAATAGTTTTCTAATTGGATCATAATTTCTTACTTGTTGAATTTTTTAAAAAGGAAAATTTCTAAATTATAATAGGTAAGAAGCATAATTTATTGAAAAATATTTTTCATTAAATTTTGTTACAGGAGTAAAAAAACTGGAAATTGTTTCCAATTAAATATGAAAATTGTTTTCAATTCAAATTAATTTCTATATAGAATAAGAATTAAATTCATTTAAGAATCTATGAGTTTAATCTAATATAATTATCGAAGGAGTTGTAAATATTATTTTGGATTATAAAGATCAATAACTAAATCAAACAAAAATTGATGTTTTCTTGCATATGATTTGATTATATGTGCATAATTGCATGCTTTATATATATATATATGTTGCTTTTTATTGTTATAAGAATAAATTAGAGTTCTGTTTATTGTTAGGCCTATTAAGCAAACTCAAGCCGCTTTAACTTGAATATGTTTAGTCTTATAACATAGGTCCTACTTAACTAGATTTGCATAATTTGTATAAACAAACTCATGATCATATAAATTTAGAGGCAAGGTTAGGAATAACCTATCAGATATGTTTTAGCAAAAGTTATCACCTAACGGTCCTAAGAGTCATATATGATGTGATTGATAAAGTCGCTATTCACCTAATTTAAGTTTAGTTGAATTGTCGAGGAAATTCAAATCAACTAAATTTGAATGGTATCCTAGTCCACTAGAGAGATTAAAGTAATCTTTTCAAGTAGTTGTGAGGGTTATTAATAAAATAGTGAGAGTAATCAAATACAATATCAAAATCCTAATTTTATTTAGTATTCATAACATATAACTAATACTTGCTTTTCTTATATTTATATTTTGTTCTTAGTAGAATTTACTTTGTTTTGTATAGTTGATACTAAGTTAATGAATTCAATTTTTTGGATATAAGTTATGTTTAAGTAGAGTTCTCAAAGTTAGATAGCAAAGTTACATGCTCATTATGTAATTTTGTTTTAATCATGTTGAGGATTTGGTATAAAGTTTTAGAGATATGCTAACATCATATAAATGACAAAATGTATTGACATTTGAAGTTGACCAATGTCTCATAAACTTTAATGGCAACATGTAAGATGAATGTCAACACCAAGATAGAAAAATAGAAGAGGTTGCATAAAGTAGAACTCAAAGGTACCTTACTAAAATTGCTTTACTCAATTTAACCTACTAAAACCATAAATATGAACTACAATTAAAGGCTTTCTTTAGTATGATAATAATCGTCATAAGAAGAAAATGATTGTATGAATTTTCTTTCTTATACGAAATATGATAGAGATCTTATATATTTCTAGTCCATATTTATGAGTATATGATACTGAATATGAATTCAACATTACTATAATATTCAAGGCATGATTAGAAATAGATTGTTAAGAAAAAGTAGTTGATTTAATCTTATACAAATAGTTTGTATGCATATGTGATGTGTTAGAAACTTGTTTCTAAGGTGTTTAACTTTTTGAGATTTTTCAATTTAGTGTCTAAGCTTTTAACTCTTTAATTGAGTGATCATCCTTTTAAAACCTTAACAACTCAGTTCAAAACATTGGTTCTATAACTATTAGTAATTTGTTGATTTGACTAACATGATCTTTAATGTTCATTACATGTAGATGTCTATGTACAAACATAATGGCCATAGTTAAACTAGAGCAAAGAGAAATTTTTTAGGTGAACATCTATATATTATGAATAATAGAGATTCTATTAATCAAATCAATATATTACTAACAAAACTAACGATTTAAACTAAAATATTAAGGTTTTTTTTAAGTTTGTCACTCAATTGAAAATTTTAAAAACTTAGGAACTGGATTGAAAAAAATCCTAAAAGGATGGGCACTTTAGGATTGCTTATACCATAAAATATAAATTTGGATAATGAGACTATCCTTTTATACCATATTGGTTAAATCAATTTGTTAAAAATCATAAAGTTACATATGAGCACAAGTTTCATACAATTCATAATCAAAAGTTATGCCTAGTACTACAACTTACCTTCAATAGTTCTAATTAAGTCAATTATCAAGATTTTTTATTAGATATGATGGTAAGACTCAAAAGAGTCAAAGTTAATGATTTAGGGTGTGGTGCTTAGTTAAAGCATACATTATCCAATGAACTTAGAATTAAATTAGGTAATAACAGGGTATGAGATATCCAAAAATTTGGATATAATCTTATAGACCCAATGAACAAAATTGTTTGTCTTAATGTATACTTATAGGAGAATGATTCTTAAGATAAGTAGTAAGAGTAAGATGAAATTCGAGTAATTCAAATCTCATGACAATGCATCCAGTTGGAACTAGTACCTTCGTTGATACATTTGATGTATAGTTAAAAGGTTATGAGATATTAAAAGATTTAATTTAACAATATATTCAAAGAGTTTCTTGTGAAGATGATTAAGAGTTTATAATGTCTATAAAAAGGTTAATGGGAGAATAATTGTCCTCTTTAGTGGAAGTATGTAGAGACATATTGTTCATAGAGAACAACAATTCATATTTTCAATTTGAAAATATAATTGTCTAAGAATAACTCCTGATTGACGTGGAAAACATAACAACTTAATTTTGGGAATTAGATCTATATCGATATTGAAGTTGTTTACTTATTCTAGTTAAAGTACCTAGATAATGTATTAAAGGTGTTTAGTATTTGAGATATCTCATACTTTTGAAGTATCAAAGATATCTATTATTCTATTTATGAGTTAATATTCGAGTTCAAAGTTATATGAATATTAACTTTAGAAGTAAATACTTACTCAAGTATATTTTACTTAGAACAATATTATTTTGAGATTGAAAAAGTTCTAATATAGCATAATTGCTAATCAAGCTATAATACATTCTTCATTTAGTGGAAATGATTATTTGAATCTGAAGTTCTTTAATAAACTTGATATAGTTGTTCAGAAAGTGATATACTATAGAACATTAGAGTCATTGTGCATGCAAAATGACAGTATTTAGGTAATTTCCCTTAATTAAGATGAAAGTTGTAAGATTTAAACAAATGCTCACTATTGAGATTATTGTAGAATTCTCATACTGAACCATTATTCTAGCAGTTACATTATCGTCATATAGTGATATGGTACAAGATATTTAAACAATTGATTTAGTGTAAGTAGGAGATTGTTGATTGTGGCCCTACAACCAATTAGTTGGTTGCAGTTTAATGACATAATTAATTATAGGCATTTTTATTTTATAAATATTCAGATATATATAATATATTCCATGAGATAAATATGCATTGCAAATTAAATTATGATGAAATTATAATTATGAGATTCATATTACATTTATATGTTATCTCGATATTGTATTAATCAAGTTGAACTTGATTATAAAATTTTAGAAACTTTATGATTAAATACATAATATTTTATAAATAAGTTGAGATAGTGAATCTTATTTAGGCTTGATTAATATTTAATTATAAATATAATTAAATTTTAATTAAAATGAGAATTTAATTTCAATTAAATTACTGAAATGTCATAAATATCTATTACAAATATACCTAGGCTCTAAGAGAGCCAGCACTCATTACATACATAAATAAGACATGTTCCAAACTCATAGACTGATCACTTGGAGTCCTCTTCTATTAAAATAATAATAATACAAACTTTTTCTAATAAAATGGGATTGTTATCTACAACTTAAATTTGGACTTTGTTGATAAACTCTTAAAGCCTATAAATTATATGCCAAGCTAAGTTGTACCTCATTCTAACAAGAAATAGCAATCATCTCCTACGCTCATTACAATCTACTGAAGCAATACATTTTAAACAAACGCAGTTTCAGTTTAATAGTTAGAGATGCCTCTAGGTTGGGAGATGTTCACATATTTTATAATTTCCGATCTTAAAAAAAGATATGGATTTAAGAATCTTGCTATCTTTACACGAATGCAACTTCACGTGATACTTGTGTTGAAAAAGTTAAGGGAAAGCGATACCCCACCAACTTCTATACACGGTGCATGATCAAATTCATATTCATATTTCGTATTTAACGTTTCTCATAACTTTATCCTCTAAAATTATTATTTAAATAGACATAAAAATAAACTGCTTTTTATAAAATAAAATGATTTATTAAACAAAAATGATTTTTATAAAATGTTTAAGCAATTTTTACTACAAAGATTGCATGTAGAAGTTGTAAAATACATTAATTTCCCTCACCCAATATATGAATTCGAAGTGGTTCGATAAACAATTAAGGGAGTACTTGGTTAAGGGGATTAAGAATGAATTTATGAATACGGAATGAAATACGTTGGTTAGATATTTATTATGATTGAATGAAAAGTTTTTTCACGTCCCACTTTTCGATATTACTTCATACTCCCCACATTTGAGAGGAATGATTTTTATTCCTTAATTAATAGGGTGATAGTCTCTGTCACACTCGTGACAATAACTATCACAGGCATGACACTTATATTGTCACGCCAGGAATGACACTGATATATTTTTTTAATTTTTAGTAAAATATAATTAAAATATATTTAGTTAAAATATAATTAATTGATTAATTAAAATATGACATATTTTTATTTCTTAATTTTTTAACAAACTAATAACTATTAATGATAATAGTAATCATTCATTCCTCTTAATTAACTATTATAATTATAATGATTATATCTATTTTCATTTCTCATTATAGTCATTCACATTCTTATTATGATTTACTCTTATGAACAAATCGCCTCTGAACAAATAATGCTCGAAATCCTAACACAGAAGTGAGCACTTGACTATATTATGTATAAATAGTATGAAAAGCTATTATCAATATTATGCCGTAAAAAATAAATAAAGCCTTACTAGTATATTATTAAATGTAAAAGTTATGTTGCAACCGCAGTTATTAGTTTCCTATCAACTTACTGCCATTATTGAATCATTTACACAACGCATATTATTACAAAGTTGGAAAGTAGGTGGATCGTTATTGGAGGCTAAGCTTTTAGTCAGGTCTGTCCAGTTCCCACTTCCCCTCTCATGTGGATGGGAATCTTTAATCAATATCGACTTGTAGTCAGATTAAAAAGTGAATTGTCACGTTTATACTGATTGCATGCGTATGCTTCTTTTTAATTTCCGAAAACACGTCATTGATTTGGACAATACATGAGGTTGCTGGGAGAAAGGAAAAATGACCTTACTTAAATTACTTGTGGTTTCAATAATTTTATAGAAGAAATGTCGGCGTGAAGTAGAAACCAAACTACATAAGAGGAGTACCGGTCTTTCAAATAAAATCTTTGCTTAATCACATGCTTGAGAATACATTGATCGTAGACTAGCAAGGTTTTTAAACTTGGCCTCCACAACAAGTTTAGGCATGGTTCATGTTAACATGAAAATAGAGGTAGCACTAAATTGAAATGGAAACTCAAATTAAGAAAGAATATATAATATTATTGCTGTTATTTTAACATGAGTAATATTATTTAAGTAGGAAGGCAACCTTCCTCCAAATAGGTAAAACTTTATTTAATTATATTTAGATTAAAATTTTAAAAAAACCTAATTACACCATTAACTAAGTACAAGAATGTCCGAAAATTTTAAGATATAATTTAATAAATATGTTTAAACTTTTTGTACAATTTTGACTTCGAATTAATTAAACTTAAAAACTCGACTTTTAATTTTACAAATTCACTTCCAAGTCAGAAGTAGAACTTAGGGGAGTTAATTACTTCCTTGGGATAATCATGTATGTTCACAGAAAAACATTTATTAGAATATGACACAATAAGGTATGTTATTTTATCTACTAGGTGATTGGCATAATCAACGTACGCCGTGCATAAGGTTCTTCACTTTGCGAGGATCGGAGGAAGGTCATCAATATACACAATCTTTTCTTTGTAATTTTTACAAAGAGATCGTTTCTGTAACCCTTGAAGAAATTGATAAAATTGTTCCTTTGTAACTATAAAACTACAATTCAAGTTACAAAAATAACCTATTTGTAAAAATACAAAGAGAATGCTGTATATATTATAACTCTTCTTGTACTCCCGTAAAACGGAAACCTTGTACATATGTTATATTAACTTTTGCTAGGTGATTGGCATAATTTGAGAAATTTATCAAAAAGGGACAAATTGTAAATTGATAATAATTAAGTTTTGGACAGTTCTTGTCAAATTGCATAATGCTTATGTTTGTCTTGTGGTGATTGTCCACATAGCTTAGCTGTTGTGTTGTGAGTGGTCACGTACTTATATTTTGAAACTAAAGTTTATTACTAGCACATGGCAACTCGTTGAGACAAAACCAGAAACGACTTCAGTTATTGGGTTTTACTTAATCTCCTGATGCATACATGCATCAGAAGTACAGAGAAATTACTCCACACTCTACACGCCTCAAAGTGTGGAAAGGATATTGATCATGCCATTGCGAGGCCTGCACACAGCCTCCAGTGGGTGAGCCCTAGGCATAGTGAGCCCTGTTCCTTCTAACATATTGACCTTCTCTTTGCTAACCCTTTCCCACTCATAACACTGAATCAAGGCACCTAGTGTAAGCCCTACTACTCGCTTGGCTAGATCAGACCCAGGGCAAACTCTTCTTCCTGCACCAAATGGCAGCAATTTGAACCTTTCAACTCCTCCACGTTCAAATCTTTCAGGCATGAACTTTTCTGGTTCCGGCCATTGGTTGGGATCTCGGTTCATGCTCCAAGTATTCACCAACAACATAGTTCCTTGGGGCACAAAGAAGCCGCCAACAGTACAATCTGCAGATGACAGATGTGGCAACAGAAGCGGTACAGGTGGGAAGAGTCGTAAAGTTTCATCAATTATGTTCCGCAGGTAACGTAGCTTCGGTAAATCTTCTTCATCCAAAAGTCTGTTCTGTCCAACAACAGAATCTATCTCTGCGTAGGCTTTTTGTAAAGCCTCTGGATTGTTCAGGAGAAGTGACATTGCCCACTCCATTGTAGCTATGGAAGTTTGAGTTCCAGCAGTCAACGTACTCTGTACATACAAAATAATATTGTATTCCTTAATAAGAGTTGAAAACAAGGGCAATGAAATTAATTGTGAATTAAGTTTGTAATATTTACCAGCGCAACACCTTTGATGGTTTGATTGTTATAAATCTCGGGTTCTTCCCCGTTCAAAGACAGCATGAGATCAATCAGAGTCGGAAGTCTTTGTTGCTCTATAGAAGGTGCGACATTCCTTGCTCTCCTGTGCTCTTCAACTAGGTCCTGTAAGAACCTGTCGAACTCCTTCATCAATGCCTTCATTCTCTGCTCGACCCTTCCATAATCTACCCATCGAAGCAGTGCCAAGTAATCGTTAACATTGGAGCTCCCTCGAAGCTCCTCCATTTCTCTTGTTATAGATTGAAACTCTCTTGCCTCTTCACGGTTAGCTTCCTTTCCATAGTAACGCTTCCCAGCAATCGTCCTCATGATAATATTAAACGCAAGCTCCGTCAACGTTGTTGTCATTTCAACAACCTTACGTGTCCCATTCATATGGCAGTCCCCAAGTAGTTGCTTCAGCAACAACTTTACCTCGTCTGCTCGAATTCCAGAGAACGTCTCAAGACGATCAGAACAGAAGAGCTCTCGCTTCGTGAGGCGTCGGAGTTTAAGCCAATGATCACCATATGAGGAGACACCCATAGTCGTGCAGTTATAATTGAGATGCTTTCCGGCGAGTGTTTGAGGGCGGTTGGCAAAAACGACGTCATGTGTAGTAAAGCATTCCTCAGCTGCCGTTGATGAGGACACCAGGAGCACCTTCCGAGACCCATATCGTAGAAATAAGATGTCACCGTATTTTGTAGAAAGTTCATGCAGAGCCCGGTGAACAGGTCGTTTTAACAGGTGCAGATGACCTATAATGGGAAGAGCCGGTGGGCTAGGTGGCAGTTTTTTAGGGTTTGCAAGGTTTTTCGAAGTAATCATTAAGAAAAGCAAAACGAAGAAGAATATGAATGCCAAGTTGAAGAGATGAGCTATCTCCATTTTCAGATTAATTGTTTCTTGCTTCTATTGATAATGTTGCAGGAAAACTAACTACTTGAATACACAAGCCTGGCAGCTTCTTTTATGCTTGCCACTGCATATATAAGACAACAAATGTTTGCGTAGACATATTCTAGAAAAGATACTCTTCCGAGACCAAGCACGAACATCACAACTTGCCTAGTGACTAACATATCTGGTTAGATGCGTGTAAGGTGCAAAAGGTCTATGTAACAAATCTCTGATGGAGGCCCCGTAATGTACTCAGCCGACGAGTGGAGCCCTGAAAAGGCATACTAAAAATGGCCTCATCAGTTTTCCACACGAGGAAACTTTAAGGTGTTGAACGATATCTCTTCGTAAGGCTTTGCCTAAAATGTATTAGAAGATTAAAAAAGCAAAAACAAATAACATTTCAATACGTAAGGATTATGAATTATAACTTGCGTCTACTTACTGGAGATATGTTTAATCGAATAAAACATGAAATACAATAATGTTCCATTGTTGATTATTTACTAAAAAATTTAAGCTAAACTATAGTTTATTTCTGTCCTGAAGAAAAGAATTACATTTATTTGGTATTTATCTTCTTTATTATAAGTTTAATATTGTTTATTAAAATTTTTAATAATAAACAATCGAATGAAAACAAGCACTTAATGCTCTCTCTCTCTCTTTCAAACCCCAACTTGGGATCATATCTCAGATGTATTTGCTCTTTCTCGCTCTTTCAAATGAAAACAAGCAAGCCTAAGATAGTCCAATTCTCTTTCCAACGTAACGTCGCTGTCTCTCCCTCTCACTATTTTTTTGCAAATGGTCCTTCTCTTATCACTTTCTCCATTTCTCTATATATCCAACGTACAATACCCCTCTTCCATTTCCTTTCTCCATCCAATCTACCCTTGTTAACTCTAGATACCTTCTATAGCTACTGTAATTCCTTCCCATTTGGTGCTTCTAGTCATGTAAAAACATGTTATTATACTTCTTTTATTAGTTCTTAGATTTTTAAGATAGGAAATCCCTAGAAGAAGAAAGACCCAAATCCGTCTCTTGACAAGATTGGCTCCAAGCTTTATTTTTGTTTCATAATAGCTTAAAGTTGTCTTCAAAGTAGAACTTTTGGCTTTATATTATCCCTACGTTTGCTTGCTGTCCCCGTGGGTGGGGACGGAAGACGGGGACAGAAAAATTCTGTCCCTAACGTGTTTGCTTGCTGTCTCCACTAATTTCTGTCCCGACTCCGGAGACGGAGACATAAAATTTTTGTTCCTTCCAAAACCAGAGGACAAGAAAACGGGGAC
>JAOTAY010000189.1:5330627-5345624 GCA_025629805.1 Erythroxylum baracoense | reverse complement strand
TCTTTTATTAAAAATAAATTATTTATCAATGTATAGGAGCAAAGCGAAAGAAACACAAGTAATAGGGGAAATCAAGAGATGAAATCAATTTCTGGTACAAAGTCGATTGTACAAATTGCATATGGGATGGTAAAGTAAAATTTTATTTACTTAAAATTAAAATTATATTTTTCTTAAAAAATAAGTTCCAATTAATCATTCATTTTCTTTGTCTTTTTTTCTTTTTAGAAACATAAAGATTCTGATGAGTGGCCCGATGCTGTTAAAGTTTGGAAGGTATCGCAATAAAAGCCAAATGGAACTTGGTCTGTTCTAAATGGAGAAGAAATTATGGTATGAAAGTTATAGTCAAATTAGATTTTTTAAATAAATTTTAATATTACTTAACTAAATTTTCAAATTATATCTAAATATGTAGAATAAGCTTTAAGAAGAGGGAGAGAAAATACAGAAAAGATTTCGTCTGCTCCTCAGCCACTCGTTGAGCATTTCGGTCTTGTCCTAAAAAGAAAGTCAAGCTATTCATGTGGTTTAGGTATTAAAGGGATAACATCTAAGTCCCGAGAAAAAAGTGAAATTCTAGCTGAAGCTGAGGCTGTAAAGAAACATACAAGTGATTTAGACAATGAAGTTGCAAGACTTACTGAAATCACAAAAACACAAAATGAAAAGATTAAAGCTCAAAATGAGAAGATTCAAACTCAGGATGCAGCTATTGAGAAGCAAGCCACGGAAATGAAACAAATGTCGGTTGTCTTTGCACATTTGGCAAATACTGGAGTAATTCCTAGTTTGTTACTCAATTATTCTGTCTTAATTGAAGATCCATCAACTGCCACAACATCAAATGCCCCAACTACTCATGTAAGTTTATAAATTTATAAAATCTATAATAGTTATTATCACTTCTTATCATTATCATTATATTATTATAAAATGTTAGTACGAAATTTATAGCTTAATATCAAATGGCCCAACTACTAATGTAAGTTTATAAATTTATAAAATTATAATAGTTAGTATCACTTCTTATCATTATCGTTATATTATTATAAAATGTTAGTACCAAATTTATAGCTTAATATTTTATAAACTAATTAACTAATTTTATTTTTATTTATTTTGTAGAAAACAAATCAACAGTGAAATTCATCATGAAGAATAGCCAGGAAAGTTTACATTAGAGAGTTTTAGCTTAAATTAGTATGTAGTAGTTTGAGATAATTGTAATAAATAATTTTCTTGGATATTAAAATTTCCATTTTTATATATTGGAAATTATAATTTATTATATTTTGGTGATTTTTATATATTTTATATATAGTAATAATTTTTATTTACTTGTTTAATAAAATCTTGGCACGAAACATTTGTATCATTTGTGACAACTTTTATGTTATGACCACCAATGCAAAAATTTTTATCGATAAGCTAATTTAATTGTAAAATTTAATAATATTATTTGTAACGAACACGAACACATTAGTGGTAAATTACTTGTAACATATATTCTTTATTTAGTGACAACATTATTGTAACATATAACTTCTATACTTGTGACGAAATCTGTTAGACAATATAGCCACTGATGTAAATTTCTTTTATAGGTAATGTAATTTCATTGATGAATTGATAGATTTATTTGTGATAATAATAAACACATGAGTGACAATACTTTTTGTAAGAACTAAGTTTCATTTTTGTGACGCAATGATGTTGACATTTTAATTAAATTATTAGTGACCAACAAGTAATGGACACTGATAAAAAAATTATTAGTGACAAATATTATGTCACTATTTATAATTATTTTAGTGACGATACTGTTGTAACAATAAAATAAATTACTGTTACGACTTTATTCGTCACTACTTTATATTATTTGTGTCAACAAACTTGTCATAAATATGTTAAGTTATTGTGACCATATATTGTTGTCACACATTCCATAGGTTTTAGTGTCGACAGTTTTGTCACAATATAATTAAGTTTTGTTACGACTTAATTCGTCACTACTTTATATTATTTGTGACGATAAACTTGTCATAATTATGTAAAGTTATTATGACCATATAGTTTTGTCACGAATGTCACAAATTTTAGTTACAGTGTTTGTGTCACAAATGTGTTGCATAATTGTGACCATTTCTTGAATTAGTCACTATTTCAATAGTGACGGAAGTATTTGTGACGGGACGTGACGACTTCAAATATTGGACACTATTAATAATAGTGACTAATATTACTGCTTTTGGTGACAACTTTTACTATCACTAAAAATACAATTTCTTGTAGTGAAAAGAGAAGGTTTCAGTCAAAATTTCTATCTAACAACACTATAAGAATAGGAACAAATGAAAAAAGTTTCCTATTCCATTGTAAATGAAAGTTCCATATATACAATGAAATCAGGTTTGGAAATCCAATATAAAATTTAGGTCGAACACATTGGAAAGTTGTAAAAAGAATATTAAGGTACTTAAAAGTACTAGTAATTATGCACTGTGATATCAAGATTATAACCTATATATACAAGGTTATACAAATGTAAAGTAGAGACGAGATTTAGATAAGAGAAAATATACCTTTGAATTTATTTTCTTACTTAACAATGGTTCAATATCATAAAAAAATAAGAAACAAACATATGTTTCTTTATCCATAATGGAAGAAAATTTCAAAATATTTTGTTGTAGTACAAGAAGCTATTTGTGATAGAAATTTGTTTGGTTCATTTAGGAGCCACTAAAAGTGAAATTGGTCTAGTATTAATCAATTATAATAGTCAAGCAACAACCAGTTATACGAAAGATCTCAAAATTTGATACAAAATCAAGCATATGGATGCCAAGTATAACCATGTGAAAGATATAGTTTCAAAAAAAGAAATGAACATGAAGTATATATCTACTTGTTATATGTTGTTCCAATATGAAACGCAATTCTAAAAGATACATATATTGGGCATGTGAACTCCCTAGGATTACATAAATATTGATATACCATTGATAAAATTTTCAAAGTGTATGTATATTCATTTTACTCTCATACATCAGTGTATAACATCTATTGATATTGTGTATTATTTGGTAAGTGATATTTAATACTTGATTCTAAAATGCATTTTCCTACATGAAATATTTTAATCAAAGTTTATGTTACATAGATAGATATGAGATAGGTCCTCTCACACAGGCAGTTACTGCTAATATTTGTACTAAATAGAAATAAGGTAGGTTTAAAATTTTTTCCAAGGTGATGATTGAAAGCAAAAAGCTTAAACTATAAATTTTGTCTAAAACAATAAAAATGAAATGAAACTGGTTATGATGATTAAATAGTCAATGTATTTATCTAAAGTGCTATATGTGAGTTCTAAAAATACAAATCTTAGAGCAAAGTAGTGAATAAGGTTAAATATTAAGTATATTTAAACCAACATTTGTACAATTATGAATATGGGACATTCAATCTAGATGAAAAGGAGTTAATGCCAAAACACATGATTCCTACTATGTGTGTAAAGTCAACCATGAAAATGATTAATATAAGTAATAAAATCTCAACTTACTTTATGTGAAACCTTAAAGGTTTAAGTAAGTCTTACAATATGCCCTCGTAACTTTTGCCTAATTCTTAAGAATTAAGTTTAAGATTTACTATTTTAGAGTATTATCAAAAGGTCACATATCATATGATTTTATGAGATAATTCTTAAAAAGTAAATTAAATATAACACGAAATAGTTTAGAACACAAGATGCTTATTTTGATAGATAACTCACATCAATAATGTATTCAAAGGAGGTCATTGTGTCATAGTGAAAGAATTTAATATAATTAATGATATGATAAAATAAACGAGGTAAAAAAGAATAAGAATGCTAGATATGACTTAGGACATAGCACATAAAATTTATTCAAAAGTTGATCTATTACTTGATATGTCATATATTCTTAATAAGAGATGATACCAAAAAAATAAGTATGGGGACGCCTCGACACCAATTAACAGATAAGTGGTCAATGTACGAAAGCTATTACACCTCTTATAATCAGCGATTGGTCCATCAATGCATTTAAATCATCCAACAATATCTCTTGATGCCCAACAACCGGCAATTGAACCCCTAGACCATTGGCGGAAAGAGTAACATGCAACCCAACTTATACGTGAAAATGAAAGATAGCTTTATGACAAGTCTTACATACTGCCAATGCCAAGTTACTGTCGATTAAGTGATCCTGTCTGATACATTTATTTGTAGTTCGTGTTCCTATGATTGATGAAAGTCATTGAAGATTGTGAGTGTTGGGATTATGAATTGTTATGCCATAGTTAATAGAGTTCGGTACATTTAAGATAAAGTAGAATTCAATGTTTTTTCCTCTATATAATATGCATCTACCACCAATAAATATTTTTAGATGCACTATTTGCCCATCAATCTAGTGTAAAACAAGCATAAAAGCTGGACTAGTCACCCACTGTCTCCTAATCCTATCGAAAGAACATTTCAGATAAATTATCTCCACATTGCAACACATGACCTATGCAATTTGAGCGATTTCCATTAAGATTTTGTGCAGTGCCTGAGGCTTTGAAAAGAATGGACAATGGTCACTCCCCTTGATCTTGAAGATACCTTCAGGTGGACTTTCCCTCACTAGCTTTTCTTGCACATCTGGGGAAAGCGCATGGTCATCCAACGTCTGAATGAAGAACCGCCTTCCGGCTCCATATTTTTCAGGGGACAATGACATTTTCTCCATGATTGGACCCAGTGGGATGGGTCTCATGCAGACCATGGCTAAAGCGACATCCTGAAAGATACCGAAATAGCTTCAGTTGATTTAACAGTCTTTATTAATCATGCTGTTATTGGATATTCAGCCAGTGAACCCTCTCCCTCCACAGTTTGATCGCTAATGTCATTTGTATAATGTTTAAGAATATAAAAGGTTCAAATATTGCAAACTTGATGGTTAAGTGTGAATATCAAAGGCCTGCTTTTACAGCAGAGACAGGTAGTGAATGCTCGAAATGAAGATAAATTAATCAATCAGAGACTGTACTCCCTTCATCTCACATGAAGGGTAAGGAGAATCATAAATATGAAGAAAGGACCCTACATCACCATGGTGGAGAAAGCTATCATATCATGGTGCTCCAAAGTAAAAACTTGAACTCGTAGGGTGGTTAAAATGTGGCTGCTCTACCCAGAGGAAGAAGAAAAAACAGCAGAAATCAACAATATTTAAATAGTTAATTTTTCTGCTATGTAGCATACCTTTCTAGGTGATTGGTTGAAATACAATCCTTTCATGTGTTGTTTCCCAAACATGAATCCAGTAGGAGGTTTATCTTTACCATTCCCATAAATCAAAAATTGTGACTCTTGCATAAAACGTTCAGCAGATCCGAGCTGCAATATGAACTTTATCAGTCATAAAAAAAAAGAAAAATAAACTCAATAAAATGCAAGACAAAAAGTCTGGTGCTCTGGTAAAGCCATGATTGGACGAGGCTTCAGAAATTAGGCAATGCAGCATAAACCATGATAGACTTATCTGAAAAGAGTATCTATAGTCCAGTATCAGTCTATAATTCTGAGAATTTAAGAAAGTGGACAGCAGACTTCTTCGCTAAGATTCGAAAGTCAAATAACAACAAAATCATCAGTTTTGCATCAAATGATGCTAATTTTTTGAGGTTTGTTCAATGGTCCATTATTTCATGGACATGAATGACAAGGAGATGCTGACATACCTCTTCAGCAAACACATCAAACGGCCTTTGACCATCAGAAACCATTGTAGCACATAGAAAAATAGCTTTTGATATCTTTTCTGGAAAATGTTCGAGTGCATAAGAAACACATGCACCACCAGTACTATGACCAACCAAAATAACCTGCAAAAGATGAGTTTGACTAAGAACAACCTGGCAAAATATATGGAAAAGGATCAAAATGGTAATAAAACTGCTACTATTGCTGACATTTTCATCCTCAGGAAGATTTTCCAAACACCTAAAGAGTGGTTTTGAGTATTCTGCCAATGTTGTGACACTATTTGTGTCTGTAAGGTCAATACCAGATCCAGTAAGATCTATGGCAGTGGGAACTAGTCCTGCTTCCTCCAAAAGAGACATAGTTTTATACCAACACCAAGCTCCAAAGCCACCGCCATGAACCAGGATAAAACTTTTTGATTTGATATTCTCCAGAAAGTCTGGGACCTGCAGAGAAGTCAACAAAATTGAAACAATGGACCTTAAAGGGATGAGCCTGCCACTAGAGAAGTTTAGAAACTATGTGAAGCAACAGCCATAACAAAACAAAACCAAAAAAATGCCAGCTAAGAGAGAACAAAACCAGTTGGCTAATCCATTACACTGATCAAACAAACCTCAAGTGTTTTGCTTGATATTATTCAGATCCTTTCATGTTAGGATGGAATGACTAAAACATACATCAGATGAGAACTTCGCACTTGTGACGGATTATTACCACTGGTACATAATGTGACCATGTACCAATTCAAAACTTCCCAAAAACTGAAAAGACCAACTTATAACAGGATCCCAGATGTTTCTCTCCCTCACCAATCCACCATTTTGGCTTCCACAAGCTGGTCAGGAACTGCTAGTGAAACTTAAGCCATTCAGGTAAAGAAGCTGTGGTGTCTAAAAGCCTAAGAGTTGTAACAACGTTGAGGATTTTGAATTTCTGATCACTAATCTTCCCTCTTCAAAAAGCTGCAGTCCCTTGCTCGCCTTCTGATTAAAACTCAACCAATAGACCTAAACTTCAAATTTAGTTCAATTTGCTTAACCTGGTTGTTTTGGTCACCTAACTCGTGTGATATTGTGGATTTAATTCTCATTCACATACCAGAGTACATAAATTTAAGTACGTTGAAACTACTTTATTCTCGGCATCATGAGTGGTTTAGTTAAGGATAGAATTATGTAGAAACGGGAAAGGTAAACTCAAAATCCTCATCGTACTATTCCTTTTGCTTCGTCTAGATTTATGGTGCACTAGGGACCAAAAGGCTAAACCTTTTCTCTTTAAAACAATAGATTAGCCCCCTTTACTTGTGTATACGTACCTTTTCGAAAAACAGAGAAAAGTAAAAGCATCTGTTCGTATCCTTCATCTTTCCAAGAACACGTGCATCATTCTATGAAAATCGCCAATTGACTAACAATACTTGTGAACATAATTAAAGGCTCTGTATTTCATATTAGCAAGTTTTTAAAATCATCATTACATGCTTTCTACCACAGATCCGATTTTACCACTTCCAATCATGCAAAGGAGTAAAGTTGCTACCTTTACATTAAAAAACAAAAAGATTAAAGACTAAATATAATCGTAAAAGCCAAGGGATGTCACAACAAAAAACAAGTAACCTGTTTTCCATTGGAAAAAGGATCTGAGAGATTCCGCCTCCGAGAACTGGTCGAACCAATCCTCCTGGACATGGATCCTTCAAATCTCTGCGATAATTGGTGCTGATGAAGTGCCATAGACAGCGCTTGCCTGTGCAAGAACTCTTCCTCTGCCAACAATTTCCTCTGTGACCTACCCATCCTCTTGCTTCTTGATCCATTATTCTCCCTGGTGTCCTTCTTTGACATACACATGAACTGGTTTCCCATTGCTGCAACACCGGTATTCTTCAAAACCCAGAAATCTTTGGGAAAGGGAAAATGATAGAGAATCAATCAAGTAATTCCCAGATGGAGTGAGCTGTTAGTGAACAAGAAAAGGATTTTCTTGAATACCAACTATGGTTTGATACATAAAGATACGATCTTCAATAGTAGTTTCAAAGATTATTAGCTTAAAAAATTAGATGCAAGGTTAGGAAAGATGGTGGGCAGAAGCAGGAAGAAAGAAAGAGAGAGTTGGATAAGAGAGTAGCAGGTGAAAGGTGAAGAAGAAAGAGGCTTCAAATGTCAAAAATTACAAACCAATAGCTTCACATCTCCCTCAGAAAAAGAAACCAACTGAAATGAACAGCTATTTAATGCTTCTCTTTCTTTCTTTCCTTTCACGAAAACAGATCAGAGCGGTATTTTTCCCTCACACCATCAACGTTAGTTAAGAGTAGAACTCAAAGTAGAAACTGTGTAGGCCCAGTTGGATGCGGTGTTTGGTGTTGGCCTTTTGACACTTGTTCCTATTTTTCTTTTATATTTTATTTATTTATTTCTAATTTTGTGTTTTGTTTCTCCTTCCCTCTCCGTATTTTACATCGAAAATTTAATAAATTACATAGCGAATTTGGAATTAACCGAATATCGGAATTTTGCTTGAATCTGAATGAGTGGACCAAATTAGCAGTAAAGTGGTTGATATAGATAGTCAATACCTAATTACTAATTAGTGTAGCAGGTCATTTGAGTTGAAGTTTCTATCAGTCTTTATGGTTCATTCTCTTACACTGATAAGTCTATTAAGAATATTTAATGTCGGTAGCTTAAGTTTTTGTACGTTGACAAATCTGTTAATGTCGTCACCATGAACCTTCTATAACAGATCTACATCTACTCTTTAACACCTCACACCGGCTCTACAACTTGTCTTTTCTTAATACACAAGGAATGAGGTTTGGATACGTAGAAGAATGGTTTAATAGCCTCATTCTCCATGGATTCTCAAATAAGCAGGAACAGAAAAGGGCAAAAGATAAAGAAGAATATATTTTAATTTTAAATGACTTAAACTCTTTTTGACTTTTCTTCATCTTCTTTGAATTGAAAGTTAACTCATGTTTTAAAAGTACTAACGTCGAAACAGTATGAATCTTTGTTTTTCAAAGGCACAAAATGAATCCGAAGTCCTAACAGACGTGTACACGACACGAAACGAGGGATGCAGAGGACAGGTTTGTAAAAGAAACTATCACGTCAAATGTGATATTTTTTAATATTTTAAAAATTAAATAAAATAAGTTAATAATAAAATATAATTAAAAAATTGTCCTTATTTACATAAAATTAAATTTTTAATTAAAAAATTAATTGATTTATTTTAATTATTAAAAATTATTTTTATAAATACTGACTTATTGATTAATAAAATGATCGATTTGAATAACAAAATTTGAATAAAAAATTAGATAATTTAAAGTTGTTACGGTTGAATCAATTAAACTGATTAAATATTTTAATCATTGGTTTCACTTAAATATTTTAACTTTATTTTCAAAAATTTTAATTTAAAGAAAGATAAATGAAAATAGTAATAAAATATATTAAAGTAACCCAACTTGACTTGACTTTTAAGATATGGTTCGAATTTACTCAACCGAATTTAAATGTTGTTGTTTTAATATAATTTATCAAAACAACGTAGTTGCAATATTATTTTTTAAAATTTACATATTAATATAACTTATTAAATACAGTTAAATTAAAACGATGTCATTTTAAAAAAGAGATTCAAGCTTACCAAATCTTTTAATTCGTTTGAGCCTGCCGACTTTGTTTAGGCCGAAAATTTAATCCAAAAAGACAATTTTTATTTTTATATGATTCTAAAAATATACGTATTATAATTTATTGGCATGCTAAATTTGAGTTAAGATGAATAAATTTTCAAAAATGATTTATATGGTCGAAGATTTTCAATTTTCCAAGTTAATATAATATTAGGTTACATTACTTGAATTAAATTCCGGAAAACAATAGTCAAAAATAATAGCCAAGAAGTTCGGTGGCACTGGCCCAAAACATTAATTTAATCCACATATGGTTGAGACTTTCTCTGTCACGCTCTCCTTTTTCTCTAATTTAAAAGGGACCAGAAATTACGAGGAAGAAACATTAATTTTCAAAACATGAGGAAAAATTTTACTTTTTGCAATTTTATTTCCTATCATCCATCCAATAGCAAAGAATTTAAGTCCAAATTTTGTAGTGAAAATTGCTTAAGTATTTTATAAAAATAATTTTTAAAATAAATACTTTACTACTTTCCGTGTATAAATAGATATAATTATTGATATATATATATATATATTATATTATATGTCAGCCAATTTTAATTTATCATTGAAATTTTTAATAAAATATTAAATAATAATTTTAAAAGATAAAATTATGAGAAAATTAAATACGAAATATGAAAATGAAATTGGTCATGTACCACGTATAGAAGTTAGTAGGATATCGTTTTCTCTTACTTTTTCCACACAAGTATCCCGTGAAGTTGCATCCGTGTAAAGATGGTTTAGCATGTTACTTAAAACCATAACTTCTTTAAGATTGGGAATTATAAATATATAAACATCTCCCAACCTGGTGGCATTTCTAACTATTAAACTGAAACTGCGTTTTTTTTTTGTTGTTGCATGCATTTGTTTAAGATACATTGCTTTATTAGGTTGTAATGAGAGTAGGAGATGATTGCTATTTCTTGTCATACCTTGGCTTGACATATAATTTATAGTAAGAAGAATGACTTTAAGATCTTGTTTAGTAACTAGCAACGAAAGAATTGGAATAAAAAATGAAAATAAAAATTGGGAATCGAAATAGGAATAAAAGTGTTGATTATGCATGTTTGATATGTAAACATGGGCTAAAAACCTAAATTGAGGCTTAACCTTTTTAAGTTTAATTAGTTTAGGACTTAACTTGTAACTTGCTTAAACAAGGTCTAAAATTTCACGAGTTTGCTCAATTTAAGATTTTTTTTGACGAAAATTAGGGTGTACTTTATACGCATCGTGGTTTTGGCATGTTACTTAAAACCATAACTTCTTTTAACATTGGAAATTATGAAATATGGCAATGTATCTTAAACAAACGCAGTTTCAGTTTAATAGTTAGAAATGCCTCTAGGTTGGGAGATGATTGCTATTTCTTGTCATAGCTTGGCTTGGCATATAATTTATAGTAAGAAGAATGACTTTAAGATCTTGTTTAGTAACTAGAAACGAAAGAATTGGAATAAAAAATGAAAATGAAAATTAGAATAAAAATTGGGAATCGAAATAGGAATAAAAGTGTTGATTATGCATGTTTGATATGTAAACATTGGCTAAAAACTTAAATTGAGGCTTAACCTTTTTAAGTTTAATTAGTTTAGGACTTGACTTGTAACTTGCTCAAAGAATATCTAAAATTTTACGAGTTTGCTCAATTTAAGATTTTTTTTACGAAAATTAGAGTGTACTTTTCACGCATCGTTACATACAGGCCAGTTAGTCTTTAGATGCCACGTTAAGAACACATAAGTTATTGTCCAAGCCAAGAACACATAAGTTATTGTCCAAGCCAGTAGAATTTAAGAAAAAAATTAATTTCATTTAAATTTATATTCTTCAACCCTAAATCAACCATTTTTTTCAACAGGTGTTTTTACCCTCTTTTTTTTCTCTCAGTTGTGTCTTCACTCCAATTCCTGTACGCATTATCACTTCACCCATGTGCCTTCACTCTAATCTCGCTTGTGCCTTCTACGTAGTGTGAGCTCTCTTTCTTGGCGTTAGAAGTGAATGTGTGGCTGGGTTTTTGGAGATCTGAAACTTACGTGTGCTCTGATTGAAGACCTAAATAGGTAATGACTCATGCTCCCTTCTAATTTATGTATATAAGTTATGGTGTTTGAATGTTCACTTTATTCCTTTGCCCATTTTTTCCCTTTTTATGGAAAGTTTCGTTATCAATGTTACATTTAGGTAAATTACTTTATCTTCTTTAAATGAGTTTGATTATAGGGCTGAATAGCGTGTAGATTATAATTGTTTTCATGATTATAGGGCTAAATAACGTGTAGATTATAATTGTTTTCATGTGCAATTCTATTATACATTTGTATGTAGGATAAGATCAAGTTTTATCTTCCCATCTACTTGACATTGTATGTAACACCCCACTCTCGCAAGACACATACTCAACATCCTGAGTGATGTTCGAGTGCGTACCTCGCAAGAGTGACATGCTAGAACAATCAAACATTTGAAACTCGATATAAATTTTTTTTTGCACAAACGTATGCAGAAATCAATAATCAATTAGGTCCACTTTATTCATAAACCTTTTCAATCACAAAGGTGACAATTATTTCACAAATCATTCGAATTTCATTAGTCACTAAGGCCCATTATGCATACAAAACACTTAAATTCATAATTGTTATTACATCACAAAATCATTTACAAACATTTCCCATTTGGAAAGTTATTATAAACAAAATGTTCAAATACACATTGTATAAAAATCGTGGAATATACAAATTGATGCAAAAATAAGAAAGTACAAATGCAGGTGCGAACTGATCCCGACCTCTTTCTCTGACTTGAATGCGGTGGTTATACTCCAATTTGTCTAACTAGAGTGACTCTTTTGAGCCTGAAAAATATTGCAAATTTTGGGTAAGTTTTGTAAACTCAATGAGGGACTATCCTTGATGGCTCACTCGATCACATAACACATACAATTCATATAATCACATAATTCACATCATTTTGTTAATAATCATGTATCACTGCATATCACTTGATCATTCATTTCACATTTCATATGCAACATATATCATATTCAGAATACATTTCAATCAGTTAAACACGCGTATTATATGTATATGCAGTGTTTATGAGACTCACTTTCTTTTATTATTGTTGTGACCAAGTGTCTTTTCTTTTATTGGCCCATATCCCTTGTGGATACCGAGCTGTATCAGATAATGTCCCATATCCCTTAGTGGATACCGGGTACATTCACAACTGAGCCTGAGGCTCTGATCACAGTCTAAGCTTTAAGCTCTTTTTCACATTCTGAGCTTTAAGCTCTTTTTTCGATAGCTACTCCGCTCACAACAGCCTTTATGTTTCATGCATTCATGTAATAAAATGCATCACATATATTTAGTCAATTAAAAGTGCTCAAAATCCCATAATCATATGGCCTTCACATGTCATCAGACCTTAGTCCGACATTCAACATTTATATTGAGGATACACATATTTCATTCATATACACATTCACATTTTTCTTTGGAACTTGGTCCGGCATTCAACATTTAAGTTGAGAAAATACATATTTCATCAAATTCACATACAAGGAGCACTTCCAATGTTCTCACATTTATCAAACTCCTCGGATCATTAATGTGCGGAATTATCTCAATCACATTCACATCAGTAGTAATTCAATGCAGAAATTGAAAACAAAACAAACATTGAAATGAGACTATCTAGGTCGACTCATAGTACGCTTCAGATTCGCATTTGTTTCCAAGATCTGAAAATGTCTGAATGCGGACATTTTATCCTGCACATTAATATTATGTGATACACACATTGCACACACATTACTAATTGTACAATCTTAAGTATTCATTTATGCACAAATGTGTATATAGACTATGTACAATGCATACTCAATGACAATCCCGGGTATCACTCTATTATTCTCATCATGAAAACATTAATATTTCCAAACTCAATTAAGTATCATTTATACTAATGGTTTATACCTCAATAAAACCATTAAAAATTGAAATTCATAATTCCTTGACCAATTTAGTTTTTTTTCTCTAACAACTTTTGGGTCAACCTCCCTTGTTCTTTTTGACCAAGAAAATGAAGTAATTTGAAGATACTTTCTTCTAAAAAATTGTTATCTTATCCCTTAAGTTTCTAATGAAACTAAGATCATTCAATTTGGTTTAGTATTCTATGAGTTATGCACAAAATATTATAGACCAAGCATATTTGAAACTTTGGCTTGTACCTGATCATGCCGTCAACTTGTACAACTCATATCTCTCAATTCCCATATTAAAAAATTATGAAATTTATATCAGTTGAAAGATAAGAGAATAAAATACAACTTTTATGAAGGCACTTTTATCTGATTCAGCCTACATCAATATAGTTTATTCGATAACAACAGGATATGATTTCTGTCTCGGGTAGTGTTATAGCCTAAAGACTCAATTTCAAGCTAGATTTTGAAATTCTTAGAGACATAAATAAAAATCAATTTCTTCAGAAAATTTGTATCCCTGTATCTCTAGTTTACTCAAAATCAAGAATCATTCCATTTGGATAACTACATCACAAGTTATATATAAAACACAGAAGCATCATTGGTGAACATGTTGCTGCTACATTTTCTAGCACTCATCTTCCAATTTTCCAGATTTTACAACTAACACAACTTGTACAAAGATCACTTTTCCTACTTCATTACTCTTCATTCTTAACTCTATTTCAACTCAATATCATTCAAAAACCAATTCATGATATAGTTTAATCATTATCCAAAAATAGAGCATACACATTTCCCCATTCATCATTGACTTCCTACACATATTCAACTTCATTTCTACTTTCATTTCACTTCTAATTATCACCTTAATTCTTCCCATTTTAAGATACCACATTACTCCCTTTCTTTAGATCTAGACTCATTTTATTTCATCATAAAACACCTAAAGAGATTCACATTAATTCATCAAGGAAACAGAACAAAAACCCATTATGTATCTAGTTTTTCTGCACTTTTTCCTCCACCCAGTACTCAACTTCAAGTCAAAATTCGAAACTCTTAAAGACAGAATTTGAATTCAATGTCTTCATACAAAATGTAGCCATATGTATCTAATTTAATACAAATAAAAAATCACCTCATTTGTATATCTACAGAACAAGTTATGGCTAAATTATAGCTGTATAATCAATGGAAAATGTTACAGCTAACATTTTTCCAACGCACTTTAAATGCCATTATCATTTTATCTCTAAACTTTCATCCTAGTTCTTCCCTTTTCATGACACTACACTTGCCTTTTCTTTAACTCCAATTTTCAATCCAATCCATGTCTAAAACAAACAATGATCTATGTTTGTATCCATCAAAATCAGAATATAACAATATCCATTCACAAATAAATTTTTCTGCACTTCTTTCTACATCCATTAAGGATTCATTCTAACTCTAAATCATCTCTATAACAACTTATAGATCATT
>JAOTAY010000189.1:5296805-5313377 GCA_025629805.1 Erythroxylum baracoense | reverse complement strand
GTATATTCATATGTAACTTCTTAAAAATATTTCATACTTAAAGTTTCCTATTATTTTCTTTAGCATTTGAGGTTATAGAATGGGTAGCTTATAAGGTTTGACAGTGGTTCAAGGTGAATGCTCTTGACCATTTTCAATTGAAGATGAAACTAACACCAATCTGCTTCTGCCATCTCATTTATACTATCTTCCTCAGACTTCTCTAACCTTTGCACTTTCTTCTTTTTAACAATATCATAATCAAATGTTTTACCGCTCTTAAGTCTAATGGCTAATACTTGATTCTAGGACTTATTTTAGTTTCAAGAGATGATGCGTGAACCAAGCAAGTCAACCCCTTCAATGAAGATTGGAGCGTGGATCGGGCAATGGTGAAGATGCATTAACTAGGCAAGACAACCCTTTCAACGAAGGAAGAAGCGAGGATCAGGTGACGGTTTTGATGCGAGAACTAGGCAAGACAACCCTTGCACGAAGACTGGAGTACGAAAAAGCCAACGGTGAAGATCCAAAGAGGGAAAACGGTGGGAATTTAGGGTTTTCTGTAACTTTTGCTCTTAGTGAATTTAGGGTTTCTCTTGTTTTACTTTAGGAAATTTACAAAATTTAGGGTTAAAACTTAAAACTAAGCAAGCTTTTACTCTTTTAAACGTGGCATTTAAAAAAATAGTAACGATGCCACATTGAACATTGTAACGACGCTTATAAAACACGCCTTAATTTTCGTCCAAAAAAGTCTTAAATTGAGCAGACTCATGAAATTTTAGACCTTCTTTGAACAAATTACAAGTTTTAAGTCCCAAACTGATCAAACTAAAAAAGATTAAGCCCCAATTTGGGCTTTTAGCCCTTGATCTTAGATATGATGATGATTTTCATAATGATATCAGTATTATTGATATTGATATTGCTTAAGATCAACTTGATGAGAATCCAAATGACAATCAAGAATGAAGAGGAAAGAAAAGGCAAAAGAACCAAAAGAAGAAAATAACAATAATGGGTATATGAGAAATTCTGAAGGTTAAAAATTAGATAATAATATGGTTCATATGTGCTTTAAGGAAAATGAGGAAGAGGTAACTTCTATCTCTGACTCATCGGACAATGAAATTATGATCATATGATGAGCTTGTGGAATGTTGAAAATAAAAAGAACAATGTACTTTTCAATTATAAAAATCTCTGTTGATATTAAATAAATAACAACAATATTATCTCCAACAATTGATTTAAAAGAAAAATTACCAAGATCCCTCGTATGAGCTAAGGAAGAAAATTGATATCAAAAGACCAATTATTGAACACAGTGACAAAGAAAAGGAGGTAACTATTGGTGGTATGTAAAAAGAGATAACCACTTATTTCAAATTGATAATATTTTATCATATTAACTTTGAAATAGATATTAAAGGGAAGAAAATATTCTTACATATACATAGGATAAGAAAGATAGATTGAGTTTTGATTGGCATATGAGCTTTCTAAAAATTGTCCATTTCTTTGACAAGTAATTGATATTTGTTAGATATATGTTAAATATATCTAGTTTATTTTTATTTTGACATATTTTTGAAGTGGCATCTTTTTATCAAGTTTGAATTCAAATCCCAGTTGGATAGTTTTATAAATAGAATATAATTCTATCTTGAATAGGAGTTGATTTGATGAAGGATTGTTTAAGTATCTTGTGGTAGTTTTACCTGCATATACGAAGGGTTTCCTGAAAAACATTATACGTTGAAAATATACGTTGTTGCTTTTTTTAGGAGATATTCAACACATTAGACTTGCGGCAGATATATATGTTGTTTCCTTCTGGTGAATAATTGAAATAAGGCTTGCAGTTTTTTTTTGAAAGTGCAGTGAGTGTGCGGTAATAGAGTTAAGGGTGAGCTTTTCTACGCACTGCTTCTCTGTGCGTGTTGTTTTTCTCCATGCGTGTTGCTTCCTTGCTTCACTGCGCTAGGGTGTATATTTTGGAAGATAGCTGATGTGCGTGTGTGGAATAGGATGAAGGTGCATTAATTGTTAATTAAGAAGACACTGTGTTACGTGCGTGTGTGGAATAGGATGAAGGTGCGATAATTGTCGATTAAGAAGACACTATGTTGGTGTGTAAGTTTTGAATGAGAGTTGAACAACGTGTGCTGACCAATACATGCTACGGTGAAAAGAGCCATGGTGTAGTGAGTTAACGTGTGCTACAGTGCAGTGGCTGGCTTTGTGAGTGATTTTGTTCAGACGTCTTCATCTATTGTTTATACTTCCATATAGTTTAATTGAAGCAGTTGAATTTGGAGTGAATCGTTACAATTAAAGGATTATTTCGAGAAGCTGAACCATAGGAAGTTTTCCGTTTATCTCAAGTAAGGTGTCTTTCAGTTCTTAGTTGATTAAGTACTTGAGTTATTTTTTATTAATTGTTGTTTGAGTGAAAGTAGTGAGAAAAATTCTCTGTTGTGGTTAACACGAGTCGGTCGTATTATTAGGTGTGAAATTCTTTCACGGAAAATTAGGTTGAGAGATAGTATCAAGGGTTGAGTGGCGTTGACTCAATAAAGTATTGAGTAAATCTATTGTACTTCAGTGAAAGTGATTAAGCTGGGTGAGGGTCCCGGAGACGTAGGCAAAGAGTGTCGAACTGCGTTATCAAATTTTCGATGTTGATTTATTTTTATTCTCTTAAATTTTTTGATTTTTTTGTTTGCTAGAAACAAATCGGACAATGTGCAAAACTATTCCCTACGGTTTTTCAATATTAACAAAAAGGGACGTTGTTCAGAATTTTTAAAGTAATCTATATTATTTAGAAATTTTAAAGTCATTTATCTTTAACTTAGTTATATGGAGCAAATTGACAACCTCACGCATCTCCACTAACCTGAGTGGCTTTTACTTCAACGTAACATGATTGGTAATTTATGACAGGCTGTGATTGATATTTTGTATTGATACTCTTCGTTAAGGAACCTGAAAGTCCAGTTTCACAAACCTAATCAATCAACTGCCTACATGCTGCAGGAGATAACAGATTTCTTCTTTGATTGCCTAAAGCGTATGTCGTGCAATCGGTTCTAGTTTTCTTCCTAGTCAATTCTGCTTAACACATCACAAGCGAATTAAAGGTGCGTAGCGTAGGTTATTCGAGCCCATCACAGTTGAACAACAAATGCAGTGAAGCCCATCAGAACATCATCACGTCAACACAATTGAGCTCAAATTCAGTATCATAAAATCGATAACTGATATCACCAAAGTCAAATTGAAGTTAATGAGCCGGCTACCTCATGAGTTTTACTTAGGGATTACAATAAGCCGGGTTGAGCTAGGCTCAATTTTTTTATTTTCAAAGAAAAATAAAATGATGTCGTTTTATATATTATCAAATCTGCAGCTTGAGCTCTAGCCCGTTGACTTCATGCTGGACACTTTTATCATCCCTAATTTTAATTAATATTAAATATCGGCCTATCAAATCGTATAAGGTGGAAAAAGTACTAAAATGAGTTATAAATAGTGAGTTCAAATTATAAATCAAAAAATGAAAAGAACTATTGAATTAAAATTTAACTATCATAACTCTTTAAATTTTAAGTAATATAAAAATAAAAATATTTTAAAATTTTAAAATTTTATTCAAAATAATATCTTATATTAATTAAACAGATATCAATATTATTGTAAAGATAAGAGAATGGATACGAATTCACAATTTTAGTCGTGCTTTCTCATCAATCAATCAAAGGTTATTTAAACACTAATCTTTGAAACCAAATTAAGTGAATATATATAGCAGTAATAGATATGAACTGACCATGCAAGAACTTCCAAAAACCTTCCATTCGTCACGAATCCAGCTTTTGGACGTAACACGTGCATTCATAATTGCTGTTGCATGTAATTTTGTTGTTGATCATCCAGCACTACATGTCAAAAACCAGAAACCATTTCCTTCTTATCTCTTTTATCTCGCTTGATCTCATCATCATAATTATCATCATCTCTGGCCAAGAACCAGAGGTTAAATCATCTGTTTCTTTCTGTTTGTAGCACAAGCAGGTCTAATGGATTTCGTGAACTCTGTGTTGAATTGGGTGGTGCCACCAGCAAGCTTGGTGATGCTGGCCTGTGCATGGCCAGCCATGAGTTTTATCAGTGTATGCGAGTGGCTGTACAACTCCTTCCACAGCGAGAATATGGAGGATAAAGTGGTTGTGATCACTGGAGCTTCTTCTGGCATAGGAGAGGTATTTATCAGCTCATCCTGTTTCTTTCTAAGAATGATTTTCTTTCTTTGTGTTTTTTTTTTGACTTTTTTTGTAAAATGACTAGGAGGGTGGGAGTGGGAATTTGTAAAAGAGATAAAGCTGAAGCAGGACGGTTCGAAGGTGTTCTTTAGCTGTTAGCTGTGTATACTGATATGTTTTAAGTATTTCAATGCTCTCAATTTTCCCAGAACTTGAAATTGGCTTCATTGACTTGTTGGTCATCTAACCAATTGAACTAAATAGTGAACAAGTTTCCCAAGATGAAATTGGCGGCACTGCTCCTTTCATCATTTGCTCAAAATCGTAGATGGGAATGATGGGAAAATATGCTGACTGTTATAATTGGGTTGCTTTGTGGCACAGAAGGGTACATTAAGGTTGTTGAAGATTTTGCAGATGCTGTTGATGAGATTCCAATTGCGGAGTTAATGATGTAATATATGGTACTTTGAGTAACTGGATCTTATGGACATTATACAAAAAAAAAGAAATTACCAACTTAAAGTTACTGTGCAATTGGAACCTGACGATGGCGTGCAAAAGTAGAATTGTTGATGGAGTCTTTAACTGTTGATTATGGATGCAGCAAATTTCTTATGAATATGCAAGGAAGAGGGCAAATCTCGTGCTGGTTGCAAGGAGAGAGCATAGACTTCGAGGGATCAGCGAGAATGCTAGAAATTTTGGTGCAAAGCATGTAATGATTGTGGCAGCTGATGTCGTCAAGGAAGAAGATTGCAGAAGATTTATTAACGAGACTATAAATTACTATGGCCGAGGTACACTTCAATGCTTCATACCTATCCTTATTTTATTTGGCTATAGAGTTTGTCGTGGATAATCATTTAAATATTCAATAAACTCTATTAGGAGAACTAGGAGGTCCAATTAGGCATGTTGCCTCTTCATATTGAGCCATCCCCGTTATGTGGAACAAGGTTTTGTGTACAATTAAATATCAACATGTTGCCTGATCATGTTCAATCATCCCTATAATATGATATAAATTTGACATTTAAAAGATATCTCGAACATTATAATATTATCGTTCTTTGAAGAATTGCTCCATATTAAGACGAAACATCACGTGCATCACCCATGGATATCTTCTTTGAGCATCTGATTTTGTATCATGGATATCTTCTTTGAGCATCTGATTTTGTATTGTGATTCTCACTCGTGTTTAAATTTATTGTTTCTGTACATCCTTTTGAAGACAGCAACAGAATCTGCACAGTTCTTACCAGCATTAGGATAGAAATCCCTGTTTTGCTACAAAACAAAACTAGTTTTTGGCTGTAAATGCTCATTTTTATAGTCTCTCTTGATTTTGCAGTGGATCACTTAGTTAACACAGCAAGTTTGGGACATACTTTTTACCTGGAAGAAGTTTCAGACACCTCTGTGTTTCCACATTTGTTGGTAGAATCCATTATCAGAAAATAGTTGGAGTCCAGGCTTCTGTTACTCTATTCAATCTTAATATTGATTCAATATTACATCTGTTTTGCCAGATGTTAGGAACTAAGACAATGTAAAAACTTAAATTGTGGCAGGATATTAATTTTTGGGGGAATGTTTATCCGACTTTTGTTGCTCTGCCATACTTGCACCAGACTAATGGAAGAATAGTCGTTAATGCTGCAGTTGAGACCTGGTTACCACTGCCAAGAATGAGCTTATATTCTGTAAGACATTCAATTTAATTGAAGACGTCTTATACTTTTACAGTGACTTGTGTAATATTCTGTTATCAGACATCAACCACTTCACCATCCATTTTAGTGTCCAAAAAAACTGCTAAACAACATATCATGTTTCAGCAGGATTTGTAGTATATGATCTGAAGCATGAGTATATTTTTTCTCCTCAACTCTGCAATTTATTGAAGTAGCAGACATGGTGCTTCTAGGTATAACTTTGCACACTTATCATAATTCGTAGCCTTCTTTTTGTTGTGTCCGCTAGGCGGCAAAAGCAGCCCTTGTTAATTTCTACGAGACGCTTAGATACGAAGTTAACAATGGCATTGGCATAACAATAGCATCTCATGGTTGGATCGGGAGTGAAATGAGTAGAGGCAAGTTCATGCTAGAGGATGGAGCAGAAATGCAGTGGAAAGAAGAAAGGGAAGTAAGTTTAACATCGATCACTATGCTTTTAATATGTCCTCCATTTTGGATAATTTGAAGTTGCCTCATTAGACCCTTTGTAAAGAAAATGTATCCAATCAACCATGATGTTATAGTTTCCATAATATCTGAAAGGAACAAATTGGTTTCAGGTAAACGGGACAGGTGGTCCAGTAGAGGAGTATGCGAGGTTTATAGTAGCAGGGGCGTGCCGAGGAGATCAATACGTGAAGTATCCCAGCTGGTATGACATATTTCTGTTGTATAGGTCTTTTGCACCAAGTGTGCTCAACTGGACATTCCGTTTGCTGCTTTCCACACACGGTGCTAGAAGAACTTCAATGGTGGGCACTGGGAGACCTCTCCTTGAAGGGACTTCTCCCAGCAGGCTTATAGCTGGTTCTCTTACCTTCTCCCACCAGACTCAGAAATTTGAATAGCCATGTTTATCCGCTCTCTTGGTTTCTTCTTTTTAAAAATACAATAATAATCAACCATGCGATGAGATTCTGGAAAACAAGTGTTGGATTCTATAGACTACTAATTTGTGTTTGTGCACTTGGGATTCTTGTAGCGCCGAATTCCAAGAATAAATAGATTTGTTTCTGCAAATTATATTATGTTAGTTCCATTATAATATAAATTTAGCTATGCTCTTTGTAAGTATACATACAAGTTATACTATTGGTATAGCAGTATGACAATTGTTGCTGAAGAAACAAGTGCTCTTTAATTGTAGTTATTTTGAAAGAATACAAGAGAGAAACTTGTGTTTCTCTTATTACAACAATACTCAGTAAGAATCTCACTGATATACAAGATTGAAGAAGGTTTAGTAGTACACAATCTTATTTTAACAAAATCTGAGAAATTCCAGTAACGTGCAATTTTACTCCTATTAGTTAAGAGGCTATCGATTGAATCTGAAAAAGTTTAGTAATATATAGCCTTACTTTAGCGAGGTCTAACAAGGTCCAGTAATATATAGCAGTAATAAAGATACTACTTCTAAAAAAAAAACAAGATACTACTTCTAAGTGTTCCTCTAGTTCAGAATATATATTGGTATAGCAATATGATAATTGTTGTTTTAAGCAATAATCTTCTATGACCCAGAGTTCTTAATTTGAGAGCATTCAATAATTCAATGGCCAGAAATTCCTAAATCAAGAGTCATGAATATCAAAACCTTACATAGGAAGGGGCCGGGGTCATAATATTCAATGTGTGAACACAAATCAAGCCAACGTTATGAACCACGCAACTCATGCTCAACTTTATAGAAGTCAAAAGTGAATCATATGATTATTAAATTTTATAAGACTCCAAATCACGTCATATCTCCATAAACGAGTATGACGTACCACCCAATTATTTGAACGACAATGTCCGAATCATAATACTCCAATAAATAACATATTTCAAATTTCATAACATTCTCCGCAATCACATAGACCTTATGTTAAGATTGATAATATTAATTCGACTTAACTTGCAATTAATTTGATTAATTTTAAATTAATCAAATTAATTTCTCAAACTTTTTCTCATAGGCAAAATAATATTATTTAGGCGTAGTTTAATTAAATTCAGACCGCATAATTTTATTTCCATCAAATTTTAAATTAAATTTGAGCTAGAGTTAAATGGTCCTATTTGTTTAATTCATTTCCATCTTTATTTATTTATAAAAATTAGAATTATGAATTTTTTTATAATTAAAATCTGAAATAATAATGAAGACGATGACGACTACACTATTTGGTCAACCTGCGGGGCGTGTACGTTCGGCTAACAACACACCTGTATAATAAATGAGATCGATGGCTTTGGGGTTGACGACACATGATACGATATTTAGCCCATTTTCAGTCAAATCTCCGATAATATGTATTATGTTTTGCATAAAAAACATTTATGAGATATGGCCTTCATTTTCCGATTTCGGTTCGGCCATAGCCGATACTATATGATCCCACCTGCCGTAACACGTGATTTTGACCTTTCCGAAGTCGAAACACACTAGAGTATATAGCTGCTTCTTCTATGCTCTCTTCAGGAGCTCTATATGCTACTTGTCAAGTCCTACAAGTGGATCAAGTTGATACCGCTATATTTCTTCCGTCTCTCAAGTACTGCAAGTGGATCAAGTTGGAAAAGACCCTTTACCATTTTACCTGGTCAAAAACGCACATAGGCCTTTAACTTCACTCCAAAAGTCGACCGCCGCCGGTTCCTATATTTCACTTGCCTTCTATGATCAGTTATAAAGACCCCACTACAAACTTCAGTCCTATCCAAATTGAATGTCTCGTTTTGTTTTTCATTTTCATTTTTAAATTCAGTAAAATTGTTATTTTATTTTTATTTTTGGGTTTTAAAATTATAAAAAGTAATGTTTGTTTTTTCCTGTTTTTTATAGTCTGGTTGATTACGTATTTTTTAATTATTTAATATAATAATTTTTAATAAGAATTATGAATAATTTAATTTTTCTTAATAATTTTATTTAATTTTTAATTTAATTAAATTAAATAATTATTAATAAATATAATTATATTGAAAATATCTTCAAAATATATAAAATTTAAATAAACTAGATTTAATAATTAAAATATATTTAAAATAAATATTGATTTATAAATAAAATATTATATATTATTCTCTTATATAATATTTTTAACAAATTATTTTGTTTTCTTAAAATAAATAATTTAAATTTTATTTATTTTTAAGTTTACAATTATTTTCAGTGATAAATATTAACAACCAACAAGTTTTTGTATTTATTTAAAAGAAAAACAAAAACAAAAAACAAAAAAATGAAAACTGAAAATCAGACGTGAACTAAACAATTCCTAAATTTTTAATTAAACATTTTTATTTAGATTTAATGTAGCTGATCATTCCACTCAACTAAATGATATTTTTCTTAAGTTGTAATTAAATGCTTAATATATGCCAAAGCTATTTAGTACACCATCAATGTATTTTCTAGTACGCCAAGTACTTTTTAATGTTATTGTTACATACTAGACATCTTTTTGACCAGAAAAACTTGTTTACTGCTAAATATTGAAACTGCGTTGGGTCTAATGTGAATGCAATAGCGCGAAAAGTTCTTTGGCATGGACCTGGAAATCACCTATTTTCCAATAGAAATCTGCATGTCTGCTGAAGACATTTTGTCAAGTGCTACTTTTTACTTTTTTGAACCATAATAATTCTATTTTGGTACGATTTGATCAACCCTGTACTTATCACCCAAGCTTTTTCTATTGACTCACCCTTAATAGTCTTTATACATAACACGTTTGTATGCTCAACACAACTATTGGAAAGTGAACTGGAGAAGAAGCAAACCCAAACTCATACTTAGAGCAAACTACGTGTACAAACTTCCCTAGTCGTTGCTTTTGAAACACATACTTATACCCATTCTTAGTATCGATCCTTCTCTGCTTAATTATAGTATTTGCATGCGCAAAGATTGTCCAAATATTGCAAGACCAAAACTCATATATGATGTTCTTAATTCTAATTAGTACTTCAGTACAGATAATCATCTATCGAAATGCTTAAATCCTCTCCTTCTTTTAACTCATTTTCATCCCCAACCCCACAACCCTCCCTTCCATTTTCCGCCATCTCACCAATCCCTGTCGCACTCACTCCTTCTTGCCCCGGCGACTTGCTTAGTATCATCTGTGCGTCAATGGCCATTCCGGCGTCAGACGCTGCTTTCTGTATGGACTTGGGTGACATGTCTCCTCGTATACTTGCAGGCAACTTTAGATCAGGAAAGTTTAGGGTTTCGACCGATGATTCTCCTCGTAAACAATATGAAGCTACGTCGTAAGCCACTGCAGCAGCCACTGGAGTCGTGTAAGTACCTAACCAGAGCCGCTCCTGCGTGCCGGGAACTCTGGTTTCCGATACCCATTTGCCCCATTTCCGGCGACGAACACCTTTGTACTTCTTCTGGTGCTGTTGAGCCATACTGCTACTCTGATCCACAGCTGCATAATAGTTTGCGTTGATCATAACTTGGCTGCAGACTCAAGTCAACCTTCGACTCCTCCTTCAAAGGTTAATTTCTGAGAGTAGCTAGCTAGCTCAAAGTGATTATATATAGGTGTTGAGGAATAACAAGCCAGACCTAATGAATGGTACGAACTTCGAAGACATTTGCCGTGACGTTGCTATCTTTAAAGCAACCCTTGAGTGTTCGTTCGCGAGAGGAAATACAAAAGTCAAAGCTAGAGAGGAGGGTCAAAATTTTCTACGGTCAAAGTAAATGGAAGGTTTCTTTTCATGTCGATATCCTGTGCATGAAGGTTCTTGACCGTAAATGATCAGGAAGAGGCATGAGAGTAAAAGACAACCTTGTATTTTGCTTAATTTTTCAAAAATATTATATGTTAATCTATATTTATGACTTTAACAGAAAGCATATGATTTTATTAAACTTAATATAACAAAAGAGTTTCAATATCTAAACCTCAAATTTGAAAATTTATAAAATTATCCCTTTCAATTATTTTCACAAATTTATGTATGATATCACAACTTATTCACTTCTCATTTACTTTATAGACACATGACCTACACCTTCTCATTACTTTCCCACGTTTGAGATATTTATATCCTCGTCTTTAATATTGAAAAAATGAAAATATATTAATTCTCTCTTATCAAAATGTACATTCTCCTGTAGGTGGAGATCAGGAGTCCACCATGTTAAGCTTCTACAACGAGAATGGTCTACCTAGTAAGTTCTTGGACGAGGCTAATGACCGATGGAGCGGATGCATAAGACAAATTGGAATGACGTTTCAATAGAGGCAAAAGGGTCTATAAGGCCTGTTGAAGAATATAACATGGCGATGCGTAGGGACCTCAAAACCTTCTCCAACGCTGAATATAGGGTTGCAGTGGTCATTGTCTTGAAAACAACGAGTTAATGTAAGGTCACATTATTACCTCATGGATGGTGCAAGAAGCTGAGTTTCTACCTCATGAGCAAATTTAAGGTGCATTGCAGCCTCGTGGAGGCTTTTAATGCTGTTGGACCAACCACCTGCTAAGAAGACATTTTCTCCGCCGTGAAACATGGGGCACATCCATTGTAAACCCAAGGGCAGGAAATTTTGGATTAATCCAAGTCCAGCCGCCAGTATCCAAAGCAAAGTGCAAATAAATAATTAGTTCTTCAATTTAAAGTCTACTGTCCTAAGATTGGACTATAGTCGTCAGGAATTACGATGTTGAACCTTAGAAAGTAGAGAGCTATTTGTATATGTACAAGGCAGATGATCGTTAAAGAATAGATTTTCCTTCTCCGATCAATCAAGCGGAGCAACATGTACTAGAAAAATTACAACAATAATTTTATTTTGTTAGGATGATCAATTACAAAATTTTAAAATTTTTACTTTAATGTTAAAATATTATCTTCAATACTAAAATAAAAAATTGTATTTTTAAACTTGTTATCAATAATTTTATTGGTTAATATATATTATGACCAATTAATTTTTGATAAATTATAACATTGATTAATTTTTATTAGTATCGCAATTTTGGTTTTTGTTATCAATTTTCACAAGTTATAATAAAAAATAACGTAAAAGGTGAGAGAGGATCGTTGTTCTGGAGACGAATTCTGTCGAGATATTTTTAAGAGACATATTTAACTTTGTCATTTAAAAATCTATCCTTAAGAGACACATTTATTTACAATAAAGAATTCATCAGAGAACAAATCAACATGAACTACCTTAATAAGGCGTAAACACTTAGAAAGTGGAACGATATTTATATATCTCCAAGGAGTGATAACAGCAAGCAGAAGATGAAATTTGTTCAAGTAAATTGCTTCATCAATCTCTTTGATTTTGTTCTACTCAAGAAAGATTTTGAAAATTGATAGATTATCGCCTACTTGAGAGTTCTTGTCCTTGTTCTTTCCAGTAGAATCTCTGGAAACTGCAACGACAATGCATAGTCAACATTCAATTTTTACATATGACAATTCATAACCAAAAGTAGGAACTATTCTAACATTTAGCATACTTGAGTAGACTAAATACAAGCATATGAGTTGTGAAAACTTTAAAATATGATTATAAATTCACCAATAAATACATTAAAATACAATATATATATATATATAGTGAAATTAGTCAGTATTTCTCACTTCTTTACAAAAATTAGGTTGTATGAATGATGGTAAATAGAATGCAATCAATAACATATACATTTGAAACAAACAAAAGGTTCGAATCGATAATACCGGATCATATCTGGTAAATCACCGATCTGATGTATAAGTTTGATATAATTACATCATTATCTTCTTCTTCGCTGACTACTTCATAGATTTCAATGGCTATGATTTCTTCGTTCAAGATAGAGATACTTTTTTTTCGTTACGGATTTGAGATATAATATCTTGTCTTTTTTATTTAAATATATAGGAAGATAAGTTTATATAGACAGATTTGAAAAAATAGAGATATCTGATGTATTTATTGGTTAGGTACATTTTCATTATCTTTATTTTCTTGTCACGTGCATTTCTTTATTGAAAATCTAGAAGGTTAGGCAAACATTTAATGCAAAGAGATTTAGAAGTAAATGACATTACGTTATGTGAGATTTGGTCCATTTTCATTAATGGGTTCTGCATTGGTAAGTGTGTGGGCTCTTTCTGGAACTGCTTCGAAAACTATGCCCGAGAGTTGATAAGTCTAAGATTAGCCTGATAACATTATTTTCTTTGATCGTTTATGAGTTTAATTTTTGTTCTAGACAATCATCTGGATTGATTTATTTTAATTTTAAATTTGATCAATTATCTGTCACATAATTTGTTAGATTAAATAATAAAAAGATGATAAGTAGTAGTAATTTTAGTTCTTGTAATACTTACAAGTGCTAACTATAGTTATGTTGTATACTTGCAGCAAAAAATATCAATAAAATTTTTAGGGTCATTGCCAAAGATTGCAATATTAGAATATTCTTATTTTTATTAATGATATAATATTAGGATGTTCTTATTTTTATTAATTTATTAAATTTTCTTTTAGGTAGTTTTTATTTCTTTTCTTTTTGTATATATTTATTTATCCTTATAGCTCTCTTTCTTAATTTTGTATTTGTGACTTGTTTGTAGGATTTGGATATTCATCATTATCAACACCAAACACAATGGAAGAACTCAATAGAAGGATGAAGAGGACAATATTTTTAAGAAAATTATAGTATGTCATCACTTATGGCAAGTTGGAACGAGAGGTACGGTGACATATATATGGAAGCTCAACCGATATCTATGACATGTTGTGACATTTGTCGGGGTTACCACTCCAATAATGAATGTTAAGTACCAAAATATATGTGGAGGCATCTAACTTGCATAGACAACTGGCCTCATGCTACCCCTTACGAAAATATTTATATTCTAAAATGTAGCAATTATTATGATTTTGCATGGAATGATCACGCTTCATCTGAATTTCTACAATGGTAGTAGCAAGAGGAGTATTAACATCTTGAAGATGCTCTTACGAAATTCATTGTGTCAACAAAGTTTGTCCTCTATAACACCAAAGAACTAGTGTTTTATCTAAATAAATTAAGCCAACTTGGAGCAAACATGTGAATACAATAACTTTGTGGAGTGAAGAGGAGCTAAAGGTTGAAGACATAAAGGAAGTTGCTATTCAAAAAGTGACAGAAGAAGAGAAGGCAGAAATAGAGGAAGATGAAGAGGAGGAGCTAAATAAGGAAGCTATCGAGGAATTATCGATAATTATCTTAAGTACGGAGGACTCCTCATTCCCACAAAACAAAATGTTATAGTCAATTGAAAATCCAAGGAGTTTTTATTATTCTTTGTTATATTGACAGTTTTTTTTACTAGAAATGTCATTAATGGACTTAATTGGTTTTATTAATATGATATCTTATGTTTTTATTATCTTACAACATATGACCTATTTGTAGTCTACTATACCTTTATATGAGAAACATAGCTAGAAACAAGCCACTAATTATAGATCTAAATTAAAGAAGGTCTTATTGAGAAGTTCAACTATAAGACTCATAAAGAAGCGCTAGTTACTAGATAACCCAACAATTAGGTGTTTTTGTTTTGATCGAGTAGTTTGTAGTATTTTCTTTAATAGTTTAGTTATTTTCATAATTTTAATTTGATGGTCCTAAAATTGTTACTTAAGACTTGATAGAGTTTCACAGGTTATGAAGGCAACATCACCCCTTGCTTTAGTGTAAAAAAATTTCACTAGTAGTGGATGAAAGTTAACAAACTTGGACAAGGCTATAAATCTTTTACTATCAGAGGAGTACCAATTATCCTCACACCCTCCGGACCTCCTTTATTTTTCATATTTTTCATTGTTCTTGCATGTTTTGTACAATGAGGTCAATGTGTGACATAAGTGTAAAGGAAGGACTTAGCTGTCATGCTTATCATTTTTGTTATAACTAGCTTAATAACAAATAATTTGGGAATTTTGTTAAAAAAGATGATGTTGATCAAGATGCTTCATTATGAATTTGGTTCTAATTTTGATTTGATTTATTTAAGAAAATATTTATCAAAGTTGATGATTATTTTGATTTCAATTTAGTTCATTAACTTTAAAATGGATACATAATTTGCATTATGATTCTTTTTTTATAATTTGTACATACATTAAGTTAAATGTGAATTCTTTTTTAGCATTTTCATCTCCACCCCCCACCCTCAGCGTGTGAATAAATGAGCATAAATAGTTTCACTCTGATATCTTTGTACCAATAAAAAGGTCAAAGTTCAAGAGTGGTGCTAATAGTCATTTGAGATAATAACCTAGTTTAACAATCAGAGGTGTTCATAATAAGGTATTTAATCTCACATCAAAAGGCTAAGTGTCATTTCAAACAAGCTTTTAAATGATATGAAATGTTTAAATATAGTGTTTTGTTTTTAATAAAGGGGAATGAAAGTATTTAAAGGCTTTAACATTTTTTTCTTAGGTATGTTCACTTTATTCATTTAGTGAAGTGGTGTGGATTAAGTTGAAATTTGAAGAATTATATATTGAATTTGATTTATTTATAATTTGATACAAGTAACTAAAGGTTTAAGAATTCAATGAACTTTGCAATTGAATGATTAATGAAGAATCTTGATGGATATCTTCAATTTGTTGAATTCTTTCTTAGAGTTGTTTCTTATGAAGTTGAAAAGAATGAAATTAATTTGCTCAATGACAAGCAAATGCTTAAGTTTGAGGGAGTTTTATAAATACCAAATACACTATATTTCCAATCTTATATTTAGTGCATTTTGTTTGTTTATTAGAGAGTTTCTATTATTTTTGTTACTTAATTTGTTCATATTATGTTTTTAGGTATCAATTGCCTTCTGGGTTAAAAGGAGCTGAAATCGGATGAAATAAAGGCAGAAAGTCAAATATTAACGTTATCTTTGAGGGATACATGTCCATATTTGTATAGATCTCTATAATCGTGTTTTCTTTTTTAAATAATTAAAGTATGATTGAGGAACATGATTATGCACACAGTTGTGTGGGTGACTGTTTCCACTCTAAAAATCCTAATTTTGAGCTTAAAAGGGAAAAATAAAGAGAAAACAAAAGGGAGTTATTAAGAGGTCTATAAGAGGCTCAAGTTAGGCTTAAGGAAACACAAAATGATGATCTAAAATGATAGGGAGAACAAAAAACAAGTAAGGAAGTACATTTCAAGTGGATTTCCATCAATCTAAAGTGCATTTTATAAGATCAAAAGGGATTTTATTATGTTTCTTTTAGTTTTATAATTTTCCTTTATTTTTGATGTTATGTCTTTTGTGACTATTAACAAAACATTTTTTGGTACTTAGATTAGAAGAACCTTGAGATAGACCTCGTAGTAATTTTATTTTAACTTAATTAGATTAGAAAAACCTTGAGATAGACCTCATAGTAATTTTATTTTAACTTAATTCATTCTTTAGTTTTGTTGTTATTTAACAATTAAAACGTTGAATCATATTAAGACTAAACACGGAAAATCAAGGTCTTGTCTCATGACAAGTTTTCTCTGTTCTTGTCTCATGACAAGTTTTCATCGTTTTTTTTCAGACTTTTCGT
>JAOTAY010000189.1:5260023-5284222 GCA_025629805.1 Erythroxylum baracoense | reverse complement strand
TAATAAATTTTGGGATGCTTGCTTGATCATTGTGAAGATTGTGGCTCCGCTTATAAGGCTGTTGAGGATTGTTGACTTAGATGAGAAGCCATCTTTGGGGTATATATATGATGGTATGTGTAGAGCTCACAAAACAATTATAAATCTTTTTAAAGGGAAGGAGAAATTATACAAGCCATATATGGATATTATTGATCGACGATGGAATAAGCATTTTACTCAAAGGATCCACTTACTTAGCAGCTTATTTTCTTAATCCTTACTGCTTATATAGTGGAGAAGCACATACAAATAATATTATGGGCGGTTTGTTTGATATGATTGAATGCAAAGGAATTTTCTCTAGTGAAGAGCAATCACAAGCGATAAATGAAATTAAATTGTAACTTGAAGGTTTAGAGATTTTTGCTAGATCATCAGCAAAGAGAAAACTTATGGTGAAAAAAATGTAGCCAGGTAAGTTTTATACTTTTAAATTTTAATTTATTATTTACTTATTAATAATATATATTTTTATGATAATTATTAATTTAAAATGCAAATGAGTGGTGGAGATTATTCGGTGACAGTGCTCCAACGTTGAGAAAACTCGCTATTAGGTTACTCAGTCAAACAACTACTGCATTAGGTTGTGAACGTAATTGGAGTGTTTTTGAACGTATTCATACAAAGAAACAAAATCGTTTGAAACATCAAAGACTTAATGACTTTGTTTACGTTACTTATAATTTGCGAATGAAGAACAGGTATTTTATATGTTTGTTTTTATTTCAATAATTTTATTTTTGTTATTGACTTTATAATTGCTCTATTATGTGTTCAGAGTTCTTAATAAGAAGAAAACATATGATCCAGTTGATATTGATTGTATTGAACATACTGATTTTTGGATCGAAGAAGAAGAACCATCGCCTGATCTTGATTATAATGAACTTGAAAGGACCATTTATGAAGAAAATGCATTCGTCACAACAAATGAATTAAGAACATCTACTGATGGTCAGTTCATATCTTATTTTGATTATATTTAAGTTAAAATTATACTGTATTACAAGTTTACAATTGAGAATAATTTCATACGTTACTAATTTGTAATTTATTTTAATGCAGTAGAAGAAGTTGATGCAAATACTTTGGATGAAAGCGTAGTTTACGAATCTTTAAATAGCGTTGGAGAATTTGGAGCTTTTGACGATGATGAGACGCAACCTCCTTCAGAAATACAATTTTGATTTTCATTGTTATTTTAAGTTTTATATTGGACTCATATTTATTTATTTTTAGTTCATTATATAATAATAAACATTTGTGTATTTTTCATTTCAATAAAATATTTTATTGAAATTTATTCTTATAAAATTTTCATCTTATTTATTATATTCCGGTTTGATAGCGGTTCGCTACCGGTTGAACCTCTAAACCTTAAACCTTTCCTTCGACCGGTTCGATATCCGGTCTGGTTTTTAAAACATTGCTATAATCATATGACATAATTATAGTACTAATGTAATATACTACTTACTTCGAGATTGTGTTAAATTGTAGATTGACTTTAACAATCTGATCATATAATGCTTTTGGCCTTTATGAATGAAACCTAGTGGTTGTACTATATAGATTCCTTCATCTGATTTTTCATTTAAGGACATAGTCTTTAGATCCATTTGATGCATATTAACATCCACTCCATCTTTAGATCCATTTGATTTATATTAAGATCCGTTCCAATTACTAAGGCTAGGATAAGTCAAAATGATGTAAACCTCACAATAAATGAGAATTTCTTCTTATAATCAATCTTGTGTATATCATTTTGCCACTAGAAGTGTTTTGTATCTTTACTTAACATTTGAAGAACACATTAGGTTAAATAATTTAATTAATTTAAGTAATTAAAATTAAAAATAAAATAAAATTTAAAATAATTAATTTTAATATTTTAATACTTTTAAAAGTATAATTAGGTCTCACATTGTCACGTGACGCATATGTGATACTAAGAGCACATTTTAAATATAAAATATAATAAATTTGTCACGTTAGCAATGACATAGTAGACAACTGAAAAAGTCAAATTTTTGTTAAAATTTTCATTCAAATAGGGTTTAATTTCACTGTTTGTAAAATGTTAGGTTTTAATTTAAACAAAATAAAATATTAAGGTCTAACTTGTATTCAGTTGTAAAAGTTAGGACTATTTTTGCTCTTTTTCCTTTATCTTTGGTTATATCTTAATCTGGTCTTCAAATGCACAAAACAGACAAAGTCCATGCAAATATCTTAAATTTAGAACTAGTCAACAGGAACTATTGATTTTAAATTCAACAAATGGATTATTGATAAAACATACATATTCTTAGTATAACAATGCAATCTAATTTAAATTCAATATATTACAGACTTGTATTATTGGAATTCATTCATTATCAAATCACTTTATTAATTAAGTGAAAAAATTGAGCAATTATCTTATAATTTATTAATGAACTCAAGTGAAGATAATTAAACAACTATCTAATAACTCACCAATGTAATCAATTCAAATTTTAAAAAATCAATAGTTCTATATACATGTACACGATCTTTCATCTTATATACATCATTAATTAATCAAATCACTTACTTAAAATGTAATTGTTAATCCACGAGTTAAAGGACTCTTGATGAGAAACTCTTTTCTTCGTCATAGATCATCTCTTTGTTTTTATAATAGTTATTATTTAAAATGTCACATCTTTTAAACACATCAAGTTTGTCTTCTTTTATAATTATCGGACTCCATAAATGTCATTAATAATTGGATTAAGCGTGACTGGCGTTCAATGACTCTATCGAGTGGCCAAGATTGGTTGAGTAGGGTTACTGATTTAGTTAACATTTTCTCCTCCACTTAGCAATACTAACCACTGTGCAGTCCACATGAAGCTTGGCATTAGTTGGGCCTGAATGGTAGGCGTATGCGAAGTAATTAAGAGTCATTGTTGAATAGCTCAAACGCCTGAATTTTATATTTGCATATATGGAACCAAATTAAAGAAACCTTTTGGTATCTCAACCAAATTATCATGTACAAGTCAAATTCAATCCGTTATTTTTGCTCTAAAAATATAAGATTATCGGTTCTATTCCATAACACATTAGCCGTAAGAAAACTCGGCTACTATCATACCACTCGTAAGAAATAAATCAATGTCGATCTTGAAAATGTACAAGGAGTGATAAGAAAGAGTAGTATTTCGTACTATAAAAAAATTCAACTAATCTCATACTATGTTAAGAAAACAAAGAAACCTACGAAAAGAGCTTATATGTTTTGGCTGAAAGAATAATCTGCCGTATTCCGCCAATCGGTGCTACGACTGCCACTGTAACTCCAATAATTGTTGAGAACTGTAGTTAGATACACACAATATAAATCTGTTACATTAAAATATATCATTCGATTGATATTATTATTTCTGTTTCATATATATTCGCCTCATAATTAAATATCAAAATACATAAGCTTATGGAGTTAAAAATTCAGAGCACAAAGCTTTACTTAAAATGTAAAATCTAGATGAACTTTTCTATTAAAGAAATAATTAAAATTAATACATAAATCATTACAAAAAATGCATTAATAAAAAGTTTGACTTCAAAATTAAATTTAAAACCTATCTTTTTATATATGAACTTTTCGTCTCTTTATTTGTTTGTTGTGTATTAATTTGACTATATATAACAAAATTCTTCTTTTTTAATATAAATATAGCTATTCCTGACTGTAAAATTTAAATATACGTTGAACTTCTAGGTTAAGTCCTTTCAATATCAACTCACCCAAGAAGCGAACCAGTGAAAGCTCCATCTCTTAGGTTTATGGAGCACAAGCCACATGATGCAAGGTATCTACAACAAATCAAGTATATCGAATCATACTCACGAATTGGCATGAGATAAAAACAACATGAAAAACGAGCATGATTAGTTAGATATAAACATTGAATTGAAAGGTTAAGATGATAATCAAAACCTACATTAACTTAAAGAGAAAAGTTCAATTTGTAATCTAAATCTGCAAAACCTCAAGTGGTGTTAAAGCTTTAAAATTTTTATCCAACTATATATAGATCATGTCCAGTAATTTTTGTGATTTGACTTATGCTTTTAAACGTTCTAAATGTATTTTTAGGGTGATTATATAATTATCACACAAAAACCAACTATTGTTTTTTTGGATTATATAGTGACACAACTCATATTATCAATATTATTTTATTTAAATTTAAAGTTTTTTTTTTAATGTTAAAGCTTTATACATGTGTAAGTCACTCACAAAATATGATGTGGACGAAAATACAAGTCCTCCAAAAAATCCAAGCAGTCCTCCGAAAAATGGGAGGCATATTGCTACAAATCCTGTGGAAACTGTAAATGAATAAGAGAAAAGATAAAGGAGATTGAAGCTTCTTTCTTTATTAGATTCAGAATTTGTATACTTATAAAGTATATTGAAAAAGTACACCTACAATTTTATTAGTTCTTTAATACATTAGAAAATAATAATATATACATCTCCCACCTATACATGGCCATGTGCGTATTTCATACCTACATAAAGACTTCGAGCTATGAGGCGGAGAGATCTCCCTGGTTTGGAATAACCATTTTGCACTACATATGATTCAATTCCGTCAAACACAGGCATGGCAAATACCTATGAAATAAACAAATTGTGTCTTCAGATGTAAGTAATATACACACGTTGTACTGTATGGTACCTCTTAATATATATATACCTGGTAGCTTCCTAGTACATGCAAGAACACCATGAAATTCGCCATGGCAATGAGCCAACGAGGCTTTTCAAGAGAAATGAGAACATCATCCTCTACAAGATCACCAAAAGCCCAAAACCCACCAACAGCAACTGAGACGTAGCAAAAGGCTACAATGATATAAGCAACCACAACTCCTCTCCACATTGGCTTCTTGGATGGAGTTTCCTCGGTAGATGGCATTGTAGCCTGAATCTCTAGAGCCACACTGTGCCCTGCAAAAGCAAATGCTATTGTTCCCAAGCCACTGAAGGCATCAAGAATGATTCCAGCTGTTGTATGAGACCGAACACCATATGTTGATGGATGTTGTTTGCTACCCCTAATCATTGATGTGATGAATGCCACCATTGAATAGCTGATCAATACCCAAAATAGTTAAAACCAAAAATAATGGAGCAAGCCCTGAAGATATTATGTATCAGTAGATGGTAATTAATTAAATTATCACTTGTTATATTACCTCCAAGACATTACAGCAGCAATTAAGGAAATTCCTCTCAAAGAATTAAAATTGGGAGTTTGAGAGAGCACAAGCTGTAAAACAAGAAAGAAAAGAGTAAAATATGTTTTTCTAATGTCACCAAGGCTTGGAATGACCAGATCAGCAAATTTCTTCAACGATTTGCCACCAGTGACCATGTAAACTATGTCAATTGCCACTTGAACTAGCATTTGTTGGGGCATCACGATCCAATACCCAAGTTTTGGACCAAAAACATGTTGTCCAAGTTCCGGGTATCGATCGAACCGCTTTCCAGGCACCACTTCATGTAGTTCAACAAGTTGCCAAAACGTATAGAGAGTGACCAACCAAGAGATTATTATACACAAGACTCCAGGAATCCTAATACATTGGCAGAAACATCAAAGGTTGAAAACAACTTCAAATATTTACTAATAAGTATCTGTTATGAAGAGAAAAGACAATGCATATAGATACCAGCCAAGTTGAGATAATGCGAATGGCATGCCTAGCACCCCAGCTCCTACAATGGCTGTGACATTATGGAATGCTGAGTACCACCATTTTGCTTTCCTAGATGCTGTGATAGGTAGCCAATTATTCATGTCTGCATTCTTCTCATCTTGTACAGTGGATGCAGTTTGATTCCTATAGTTTTCCTGATTTTATGAAGAACACATGCATTAAAGAAAAGGATTTTTATGTAGAACACATGCATTAAAGAAAAGGATTGAGGTAAACCATTTGGTCAAATACTTCAGTAGAAGAAGAGATTAAAGGCCTTCTTCCTCCATTAAGACCAAACTTTGATACATTAAGACATACCTTGGGCGTTTCTGGGTTGAACATCTTGATAGTTGCTTGGTTGTTATGCTAGAGGAGCTGCTTCTACAACTGATAATACAAGTGAAAAAGAGCTGGAAAAAGCTAAGTCTATACCAGTGATCCTAAATTGGTGGGTCTTGATAATGAATTAGTCATGGACTCGTTTACTAACTGCAAGCTAAGTCTATACCAGTGATCCTAAATTGATGGGTCTTGATAATGAATTAGCCGTGGACTCGTTTACTAACTGCTTATTCAACTGTACCAACGTGTTACTTGAGGAAGACAAAGATTAACAGAATTTGGACTAGGTTTTTCTTTTATGTTAGAAAGTAGTTAATGAAATAGAAGAGAAAAGCTTTACCATGATACAACAAAGAAATTCAGCGTGTATGACCATAGTGTAAATATTAATTCAATTCATCATGTGATATTACGTCACCATGAGTACCTAACATTAGTAGTTATCATCAAAAACTCATCTTTCTTCTACATTTACGAGAAATCATGCTCCAATACAGAGAAATTCTACAAATTGGATTAGTCACAAATTATATACTCTAGTACGGCAAACTCGTAATTATAGTCATTTGAATTCATACTAAAATTTATTGAACAAATTCAATAACTCGTAAATTACTCATAAATCATGCATTCCTGTCAAACATAGATTCTTTAGTGAGATTCAAATCTCAAACATATTCACAAGCAATCTGTCCTAAAACTCCTACCCAGCACCACTTGTCCACCCTCCATCTTCACCTCCATTTATTGTGGAAAATGAAATGGACTCTCCTGATAAAAGAGTGTCTTTCAGCTGTACGCGAGTATGTTATACACACCATCGTACCCCACTTCCCCGGCAACTTCATTTTAATCTTCGATAAGCTGCTGATATTTTGCAGTTTAAATATGTAAGTGTTTATATCTTTTGTTTTTAAAAATGAATGAATTATAGATTCATTGTAGCAAAAGCTATTACAAAATTACAGCATTACAATGTTTTTTTGGATTCAGATGGCTAGATATTACTCACACGATTAGAAGCTCCATTACAAAAATTACTTAGAGAGCTAACAACAAAAATACATGAATGCTTTGATAACAACAGTTCATATGTGCCATTTGGTTTTCATACTAGGGGATAGTAGATGATCAACTTTATCGGGAAAATAAATCTGAAGAGATTCATGAAAAGAAGATTTATGGAAGAAGTGAGGAACTCTTATTCATCCGAAAATTGAATATTACATCAATCAAGAAACTAAAGTTGGTCTTTATACAAATGGTAGATAAAGATAACCAGTTGAGTTAGTTAAGCTAAGTCAGTTGAAAAAGTGACGAATAAATATAACCGACTAACTTAACAAACTCATCAAACAAAAATACAAAAATGCCCCTAAACTTAACAATCTAGAATACTCTAGAACATAGAATGGACCTAGATATTATTTATGTTAATATGCCCCCTCAAGATGGAGAGTGGATGTTAAGAACTCCCATCTTGCGAAGAAGAATATGAAATTGAGAGACAAATAAGGCTTTAGTAAACAAGTCAAATAGCTGAAGTTTAGAAGAAACATGTGGTAACTTGATGAATCCAGTTTATGCCTTCTCTCTGATAAGATGACAATCAATTTATATGTGTTTAGTATGCTCATAGAAAACATGATTACCAGCAATACACAATGCAGCTTGATTATCGCAGAAGACTAAAGTTGGCTATTAAAACTGAATGTGCAAATCAGTAAGTAAAGTCATCAACCACATTATTTATAAGAAACATTGGCCAAGGAACGATATTCAGCTTCTGTAGATGAACGAGAAATTGTGTGCTGCTTCTTAGATTTTCAGGAAATTAAGGAGTCACTAATAAAGACATAAAAAGCACTGATACTTCATTGCGTTTCAGGATAGGCAGCCTAATCAGCATCTATAAAGCTTTTAAGCTTTAATTCTAAGGTAGTGGAATAGAAAAGTCCCTGTCTAATAGTGCTTTTGATATATTGCAAAACTTTGTGAGCTGTCTTCATGTGTGTATCTTTAGGTGAAGCCAAGAATTGACTTAACTTGTTGACAATAAAAGTCAAATCTAGTCGAGTGATGGTAAGATAAAGCAACCTACCAATCAACCTTCTGTAGCTAGATTGATCATTAAGAGGTTCACCTTCTTTAGTAAATAATTTGATATCGGGGCTCATAGGCACTATGCTTAGTTTACAACCAAGCATACCTACATCAGGTAAGAGCTGAAGTGCATAATGCCTCTGATTAAGGAAAATCCTTTTATGTGATCCGGCTATCTCTAAGCCAATAAAGTATTTTAATGCCCTTAAATCCTTGAGCTTTACTATTGAGAAACCTCTTGAGCTCATTAACTGCTTGCTGATCATTTCTTACTACAATGATATCGTCCACATAAACTAACAAGGCTATAAACAATGAACCATATGCTTTAACAAACAATAATTTATTAGCAGATGACTGGTGAAAACCTTGATCAATAAGCACATTAAAAAATTTAGAAAACCACTCCCTTAAAGCCTGCTTCAATCCATACAAGGTTTTATGAAGCTTACACACTGCAATTTGAGGCAACTTTTGATTATCTTTACAAGTAAGACTAGCTGGTAAATGCATATAAACCTCCTCAGTAAGCTCTCCTTGAAGAAAAGCATTGTTGACATCTAGCTGAACTAAAATCCAACCATGAATTAAAGCTAAAACTAACAATGTTTTAACTATAACAAGCTTAGCTACAGGAGAGAAAGTATCAAAGTAGTTAAGCCCTTCTTGTTGTGTATAACCCTTATCAACTAATCTTGCTTTATCCTTTCAATTGACCCATCAACTTTAAATTTCATCCTATAAACCCACTTACACCCTACTGCATTCTTACCAGGTGGCAAAGAAGTAATTGTCCATGTACCATAATCTTCCAAAGCTTTCAACTATCGTCTCATTGCTTCCTGCCAATCTGATATTTGACTAGCTTGTGAAAAGCTTGAGGGTTTAACATGAGTTGAGATTGTTATAATAAAACTTTTATAAGTTGGAATTAACTTTGAATAATCTAAGACTTTGGACTGAGGATGAATTGTAGAGCAATTAGTATCTGCAGAAACAGCAGTATAACAATGATAATTTGACAAGTAAGATGGCCTTTTAATTACTCTAAATGCCTTTGATGAATAGTCACCACCAACCTTTGATGAGCAATCATCACTAGTAAACAAAAGATGGCTACTTCTTAAACAAAACTTCAAATTGTGTCCTATTTTTCAAAACAGGTGAAGGAGTTCTATTGATAAGATACACTGTAGTAAGTATGCAATCACCGCAATATGCAATAGGAATATTTGATTGGAACACCAAAAATCTCTCAACATTCAAGATATGTTGATGTTTTCTCTCAACAATTGAATTTTGTTGAGGTGTATTGACACAAGAATGAAAGGATTGTATTCATTGTTTTGCAAACAAATTAGTAAATGCTAATTTTGGTGCATTATCTGATCTATCAGATTAGATTTTCAGCCTATGTTGATTCAAAACAAAAAAAAATTCAGAAAAGAACTTAGCAACTTCAGATTTATTATGCAAAAGATATATCCGTACAAATCTTGATGCATCATCAACTATAGTGAGAAAGAATCTATAGCCTTCAATAGTAAGAGTTTAGAAAGGCCCCCAAATATCACGATGGATCAACTGAAATGGTTTATCACACGTATTATTTTATAAAGACAAAAGGCAGTCTCTTTTACTTTACTAAATGACATATTAAGCAATGCTTTGAATGTTCCACCTTTATTCTAGACATATTCAAAGCATTTTGTAAAATTTCAAGCTTTGCATAAGAAAGATGTCCCAGACAAAAATGCCATATATCAGACTGAGTTGGAGAAACTTTATTGCCTGATAGCATTAGCAACCTCCAAATAGCAGCTTGCACTTTATAAATGTATAAATCCTTCTTTCTCTTACCCATCTCAATCGTCTTCCCCTGCATAAGGTCCTGGATAAGACAAAGATTGGCTGAAAAGATAACTGGGACTGATTTTGTAGCAGCAAACTTACTGACTGAAATCAGATTATATTTAAAGTTGGGAATAAAAAAAGTGTCAACCAACTCTAAACCACCACTTAATCTTATAGTCCAACTTTTATAACTTGAATTGACTAAACATTTGGTAATGTAATGAAGGCATTATCTATTTTTCTTGATTCAACAAAGTTCTTTAATAAGTAACTCACATGATGTGTCGCACTAATGTCAATAATCTAAGTACTGGAATTAGATAAATCAGATTTTAAGATGGATGAGGAAATGTTACCACTAAAATTACAAATTGTCGCCTAAGACTTTGATTCCTCTATAGCTTGTTTTGAACTTTGAATGTGATTAGCGAGAAGAGCTATTAATTGTTGACATTGAGTTGACGTCAGCTTGTTTAGAGCTTCATCATGAACTTCAAAATTTTTAGTTACTGCAGAAACTTAATTAACATGTCCAGTGGTCTGTGCAGATTTAGTTTCAGGCTTATAATTAGGTGGATATCCATGCAATTTGACAAACTTTTCAATTATATGCCTTTAGATGCCACAATAAGAGCAGATATGCCTATTTTTCTTGCCCTTTGCATTTTGATTCCCAGTGACAACATCCTTATTATGATCACGATTCTAACCTACACCAGTATTTGCAAATGTTACAACATTATGCTCTTTTAATCCCTAAATAAGACTGTAATTAATAGATCTTTGACTCTCTTTTTGAGTCACCAGAAAGAAAACCTTTAAAAATGAAGGCAAAGGTTGCATTAACAAAATCTATGCTCAAGTCTATGCAAATGACTCATTAATCCCTATCAGAAATTGCATTGTTTGCTCTTATTAGTGGAATTCAATCCACTCCTTACTCTCACCACAATGACAATTAGGAATAAGCTGATGTTGCTTCAGCTCATCCCACAAAATTTTTAGTTTGGTATAGTAAGTGCACACATCAAGACTTCCTTGATTTAAAGCAATTAACTATTTCTTGATCTGAAAAATACGTGGAGCATTACTCCTATGAAATCTTTCTTTAAGATCTAACCAAACTTCAAAAGCATTGTTTACATACGACAAACTATCAGTGATATCCTTTGACATAACATTCAAGATCCATGAAATCATCATACTATTGCATCGATTCCAAGCAACAAACGATAGATCCTTAAGTTGAGACCTTTGCATGGTTCCATTGATAAATCCTACCTTATTTTTTTCTGTTAATGTTGTCAACATAGCTCTGATCCATGTTTTGTAATTTGATCCAACTAATTGATGCGAACTCAATATAAAATCAGGATGATCACCACTTTGTAGATAGTACGGACTGTTGGTATCTTCTAAGAACGAATTAGAAGAACTACTGGCAATATTTTTATTAGGAGCTACAGCAGAAAACAAAGAAATTCATAGTTGAAAAACAACAGAAATGAAAATTTGCTCTAATACCATATCAGAAAATTCAATTTGAAGAGATTGATGAAAAAAAGATTTTATGGAAGAATTGAGGAACTCCTATTCATCAAAAAATTGAATATTACATCAATCAAGGAACTAAAGTTGGTCTTTATACAAACGATAGATGAAGAGAACCAACTGAGTTAGTTAAGCTAAGTCAGTTGAAAAAGTGACGAATAAAAATAACCGACTAACTTAACAAACTCTTTAGACAAAAATACAAAAATGCCCCTAAACTTAACAATCTAGAATACTCTATAACACAGAATGGATGCTGGATATTATTTACGTTAATAAACTTTTTTGGCAATAATTACAACTTTAATCCAGTTCAGAATTTTGTCTGCTAGTTGGTGCTTTTCTTCCTCTGTATACTTGTAACAGTTAACAAAAGGTGTTTGAATTTCAATCATTTTTTTTCTCTTTGTTTATTTAAGTTCAATTTTATCCCATCAAAAAATTACCAAAGAAAAAAAAATCAAAATTTTGTTTGTCAAAATTGTATCTTGATTAAAATTCAAAAGGATTCTTCTATCTGTCAAATCAGAGAATCGATGATGAATTGATTGTATTTTTCTACCGTTTACAGTATACAGGCTTCTATTATATAGAGATAATTCCACACGATGTATCCCTGTAAATTAGGGGATAATTATGGAAGATATCCCTAATTTACAGGGATAATATTCTATACAATTTTATCTATATCTCTAACACTCCCCCTCAAGTTTGGTCGTAGGATCTCCTACACCCAACTTGCTCAAAATTTTTTGAAATATTCTGCCTGCAACTGCCTTCGTAAGAATGTCAGCGAGCTGATCCTCTGATCGAACAAACGGAAGCGAGATGACCCCTCCTCGAGCTTCTCCTTAATGAAATGCCTATCGACTTCAACATGCTTTGTTCGGTCATGTTGAACTGGATTCTCTGATATACTAACTGCAGCCTTATTATCACACATCAACGGACACACTTGTAATGGTGGAAACCCTAATTCCGTCAATAGTTTCTTCAACCACAACACCTCGGCTACTCCTCGGGAAATGCCTCTGAACTCAGCCTCTGCACTTGACAAGGCTACCACCTTTTGTTTCTTACTCTTCCATGTGACTAAGTTCCCTCCGACAAGAGTAAAATATCCCGATGTAGATCGTCGATCACCCAAACTTCCAGCCCAATCTGCGTCCGTATATGCCTCCAATCTGAGATGACCATTCTTCCTGAACAAGATACCTGTGCCGGGTGTCCCCTTTAAGTATCTTAATATTCTCAACGCAGCATCCATATGATCCTTCTGTGGATTATGCATGAACTGGCTAACTACCCCAACAGCATATGCAACATCAGGTCGAGTATGGGATAGATAGATGAACTTCCCGACCAAGTGCTGGTATCTTCTCCTATCAACTGGTTCTGCCCCTTCCACTATTTTCAGTCCGTGATTCAACATGATTGGGGTATCGACAGGTTTACAGTCAAGCATTCCATTTTCAGCCAATAGATCCAAAATATACTTCCTCTGAGATATATAGATACCCTGTTTAGACCGCATAACTTCAATACCCAGGAAATATTTCAGACTTCCCAAATCCTTCATCTCAAACTACCTAAAAAGGTTATCTTGAAGCCTTGATATCTCTTCTGCATCATCCCCGGTAATCACCATGTCATCCACATAAATAATCAAACATGTAATCTTCTCATCTTTTCTTTTCAAGAATAACGTGTGATCGGAGTTACTCTGCCTGTATCCATATTTCTTCATTGCCACAGTAAACCGTCCAAACCATGCCCTCGGAGACTGTTTCAGTCCATATAAAGCTTTCCTCAATAGACATGTCTCATGAGATCTGAAATTATGAGAAAAACCTGGCGGGGGTTCCATGTATACTTCCTCGACTAGGTCACCATGGAGGAAAGCATTCTTGACATCGAACTGGTGAAGAGGCCAATCTCGATTAGCTGCAATAGAGAACAGCACTCTGATTGTATCAATTTTGGCTACCGGAGAAAAAGTTTCTGAATAGTCAACACCGTAAGTCTGAGTATACCCCTTTGCCACCAATCTCGCCTTATATCGTTCAATGGAACCATCTGCTTTTCTTTTAATGGTATATATCCACCTACAGCCAACAGGTTTCTTTCCAGCAGGTAGTACACACTTTTCCCACGTGCCATTCTTTTCCAATGCATTCATTTCAACCTCCATTGCCTCTCGCCACTCCGGGCTGTCCATGGCTTCTTTCACCGTCCTAGGAGTATCTTCTGTATATAGTGCTGTAGCAAAGGCTCTGACAGTCTTTGTCAAACTCCCCCTGACTAGATTTGCCACAGGATATCTGCTCGAACCAGGTTCATGTTCAGGTTCGTATCTTTTCGGGGGCACTCCCCGTGTACTTCTGGGTGGAAGGATATATCTAGGTGGTGATGGCACAATCTCCGCAAATGACATGGTATCTGCATTATCATAATTAATAGAACCAGCAGAGGGAATAGTTGAACTACTAACCTCAGGCATATTCGTCGAATTAGATCGAGAAGGCGTGTTGCTGTCTGGGTTGGATTGTATTCTGTCTTCGAGATCATGGATACAATCATTAGTTTGACTAGGAACTGTGGACTGTATAGGTGATATAGGAGTATGGAATAACCAATCCAGTGGTTCTGTCTGACTCTCCCCCTGAACAGTGGATTGGGTTGTATTGGAGTAATAGTATTCAGTTTCCAAGAAGTCACAATCCATGGTGACATGAATGCGATGGGTTTTTGGATTATAACATCGGTAGCCTTTTTGATGAATCCCGTATCCGTCAAAGACACATTTTTCAGCACAAGGATCGAATTTCGTACGCTCCGTCTTGGGGATATGGACAAAAACGGAGCATCCGAAGACACGGGGTGTGAGTGCCAAGGCTGGGGGTACCCGGGTATGATCAGCTAGTATTTGAACCGGAGTCCTAAAGTTAAGGATTTTAGTGGGTAAACGATTGGCAAGATAAGTCGCAGTGGCGACAGCTTCGGGCCAAAACGAGGTTGGAACATGGGATTCAATCATTATAGCCCGAGTAATTTCTAACAGAAAAAGATTTTTTCGTTCAGCTACTCCATTCTGTTGTGGTGTATTAGGACAAGTGGTTTGATGGATAAGGCCCTTCTCAGCAAAGAATTTTTTCATAGATTTGTTCACGAATTCCCCCCCATTATCAGACCTAAGGATTTGAATTTGGTTATGAAATTGGGTTTGGACTAAGTTATAAAAGTGAACAAATTTGTCAAAGACTTCAGACTTTTGTTTCAAAAAATAAATCCAGGACATTCTAGTGCAGTCATCAATGAACAGAACAAAGTATTTAAAACCACTAGAACACGAAACTGGGGCTGGTCCCCAAACATCTGAGTGTATCAAAGAAAATATACGTTCCACACGAGTATTATTGGATAAATAAGATTATTTGTGGCTTTTCGCCAAAGAACATGTTTCACACTGTAAATGAGTACTAGAAAATTTAGGAAATAATAGTTTGAGATAACCGTGAGAGGGATGCCCTAAACGGCGGTGCCATAACCAACTCTGACAATTATCGGACCCATGTGCTAAGAATGCTGTGCCCTTTGGCGAGACCTCGTCGACATAATACAACCCATTTCTCTCAGTTCCACGCACAATGATCTCCTTCGAACGGATATCCTGCAATATACAAAATGTAGGGCACATCATGACGGTACAGTTTAACTCTTTTGATACATGACTAATAGATAAGAGTTTATATGACAATGAAGGTACAAATAAACAATTGGACAGCTTCAGTGTAGGTGTCAGTTCTACAGTGCCGGCCCCCTCCACCGGGGCCAATTCTCCACTTGCCGTTTGAATAAACTGTTTTCGTGGCATTGTAGAACCAACAAGATCATTTTTGTCATAAGTAACTGTATCTGTTGCCCCACAATCAAAGACCCACTTATCACTTTTGGGACCATCAGAACCCTGAATAACATTCACAGAAGCATAATTTGGTAAGTCAACAGATGGGCATTTTGATAATTTTACAGAGGGGTATTTCGGTAAATCTACCGAAGGGCATTCCTGTAATTTCTGTCGACCACATAAAGTAGTACAAACTGTTGGGGCACAATCAATCACATTCAAACTTGCGGTATCAGAATTATTGCAACTTTCAGGGGCTTCTTCGTCAATATCCAAAATTTCAGGGGGAAAAAACTTAAAACTTGAAAGGGTAGGGTTCTGGGACAATTTTAAAACTTGAATCCTCCTTCTACCTGTTTTAGGGTTCTCATTCGTCCCCTTATGTGCGCCGCCACCTCCATTCTGCGCTCCTTCTCTCCCTCGGCTGATTGCTACAAACCCATGGTTGCCTCCCTCTGTCTCGGCCACGACAGTAGTTTCCGGGCTGCCCGTGGCCACTGCGGCTGTCCCCCGCTTAGATTCGGCCTTCCCTGAATCTGTTCGCCTCTCCCAATGCTCCCACCATTCAGGATACCCGACAATATGGTAGCAATCCCGCTTGAGATGACCCTTAATCCCACAATGGTCGCACTTTTTGTCCGTTCGGCGCCGGGATGATGGTTCGATCGGAGTATTTCCGGCCGATTCTGACCGGCGCATCTCTGTCCGTCCTTGTCCCTGCTTCTGGTCCACTCGGTTTTGTCCCTGTCCTTTGATAATCAGGCCAGCACCAATCCCCAATGATGGGGTGTGATTGATTGGAGCCACCGTCGAGCCAAATATGTTCTTCCTGGCAGCTTCCCGGCGCACCGTCACGTAAGCAGCATCTACTGAGGGAAGGGTCGTCGAACGAAGTATATCTTGGGTGATACTGTCAAAATCATCAGTAAGCCCTGCTAAAATTTTGAACAATCTGTGAGTTTCTTGCAATTCATTATATTTGTTGATATCTGTGGGAGATGTCATTGGATTGGGTTGTCTCCGATCTATTTCCATCCATAAACTCTTGCATATACCATAGTACTCTTCCAGTGTGAGTTGCCCTTGTTGGATTCTGTCTGCCCTTGTCATCAGGTCGAATATTTGGAGGCTATCTTCTCCGGATTGGTATGTTGTGGCCAGCCCCTGCCACAGGTCTCTGGCAGTCGGATAATGGATGAATTGATGAACTATCAAGGGATCAATTGCCTGTGTAATCCAGGAAAAAACCTGAAGATCTCTCTGTTTCCACACCTGGTATTCCGCATCTGTTTGTGCAGGAGGTGCCGGCTGTCCAGTGAGATGGCTGAGGCGCCCCCTTCCTCCAATTGCAATTTCCAGCATCCGTGCCCATAGCACATAATTATGGCTGGTTAATTTGATATCTATTGTAACTGGGTGATCATTTGTATCTGATTTGGGTTTTTCGTGTGTTTGCAGCAGTTTTGCAATCTGTTGGGACAATATTGTGGCTGCTTCGGTTAATGCAAGTGACGACTTTGACTCGTCGTCGCCCATTGGTTGGGTTATCTAACGAAGACCAGGTAAATTTAGGCAAATGATGTTGCAGAAACAAGAATCCTAGGATCGTAAATCAGCTCTGATACCATGTCAAATCAGAGAATCGATGATGAATTGATTGTATTTTTCTACCGTTTACAGTATACAGGCTTCTATTATATAGAGATAATTCCACACGATGTATCCCTGTAAATTAGGGGATAATTATGGAAGATATCCCTAATTTACAGGGATAATATTCTATACAATTTTATCTATATCTCTAACACTATCTTCGTCATGGATAAAAGTATATTCTTTACTTTTGTAAAAAAGCATTGTATTCTAAAAATATAAGTAATTACATATTTAAAATATACAAGTCACATAAAGTAGTAGTAGCAGTAGTACAGTATCACAATAAGAAGAAGCAAGGCTTAAGAAATAAGGAGTTTACTCGATTAATTTCAATGGTCATCAAGGAGCTAGAAAGAAGTTCAAAAAGGATAAAGGATAAAGGAAAGGGAAAGTATGTATTGTATAAGGTTAATTTATCAATAGCTTTAATCGACAAGAAAGAACTGAAGAACATGACATGCCAAGAGAGGCTATGCTTAGCCACGCTCTTACTTGTTTCACTTGGACGATTTATCGAATCACAATGAGCAGGTTGCTGCATCAACGAATAAGGAAGTGGATGCCCATATTCCCAACTATCCTAGTTTACCTCTGCAGCTTATCTGTCATCTTCACAATGTAACTATGCATGCAAATGTTGAAACTGACGAAGTGTATGCACAAATGATGTTGCAGCTATTGAGTCCGGTATGTATATCTTTATTGGAGTGTATTATATTTATGTGAAGCTTTACCTAAGAATCAGGTTTAAGGTTGGCAAGTTTAAGACGGGCAAGTTTGAGCCCAAGATTGGATGTGACTTAAAGGTTCATTTAAATAATGGCGATGGCAGATTGGTTGGTGTTCTTGAGACGACCAAGTGCAAGCTTGATTTCTGAGAATTTCATGCACTGGATTGAGTCTTTCATTTGTGTTTTTTACTATGTATTCTTTCGTTATTTCTGTTTTTTACTATGTATTCTTTTGTTATTTCTGTTTCCTCAATAATGCTAAAAGAGCTACTGTGGGTGATGTCGCAAAGGAGATGGGGGATGCAAAGTTTTTTTCTGTTCATATGGGAGCGGAAGAAAAAGGAGAAGGCTCGTGACTACACACCAGCAGTGGCTTCAAGACTCATCTGCGGCACACCGAAATGGTCACCGGTAAAAACAGGGGGAGAGTCAAGCGCGGTACTCGCCAGGGGGTTCCCACGTTCGTTCAACTAGGTGCAAGACAAGCACCAGGGGTTCTCAGCATTGAGTGCAGGTAAGGGGTGGCAGTTTCCAGCCACCCTTATAGTTTCCTGGGGTATTTTCTTTTCCGCGGATTGTATGTTTTTCAGTTATGATGTGTGCGCATTACTCTATTCATGTGTTCTGTGTGAGATGTATTTTGGTGGCATAGTTTTAGTAGTTCTGAGTTTTACAGCTCCAACCTATTTACGTTATTCCTTCTCCTTGAATATTTCCTTGATTGTAACATGGACATGGTCGGGGTGTCTTTGGTTAACCGAATAAGATAGTATGGTCCAGATGGAGAGGAGAGGTATCTTTTTCCTTGGTAGGTAATTCACTTGTGCCCGTCGCAACATCGAGCCTCCTGACAATTCGGCTACTGACAAATAGGCTACTGCCACAAAACATCAATCTTTTCTTAAAGAGAACCGTTAGTACCCCACACTTTTTAATGGTTATTAGTAAGTAGCGTATTACAACTTAGTCAGTAGCGTGATCGTTTATATATCCCCCTACAGCCTTTGGCCAATAACAATTTCATTACAAGACATTGCAGACCCTCCCACCTACATGCCACCACAGAATACTTTTCAAGTGGCTCCTAAGACTTACCGTTGACAATCACTGCTTCTGTTTATTATACCTATATTGGAACCAAGACCATTTCTGCGCAGTTCTTAACAACTTTCGGGAGGTTTTTATAGGCAATTCCCAGTCTCACTGTTTTTCCTTCGTGCCTTAGTGATTTTTCCTTTTTTTCTTTCGCATTTAGAAAATAGTTTATACAAGGATAGTCTATTTTACACAAGCTTCTTTTTGGATCAATACCGTTTATGGTGCAAATTTGAGTGCTTTACATGTATTTTTCAGCCATGCCTTTTGTTGTCTAAATGTTCGCCCTTATGCTATTTTTGAGTTTGTTTGTCTTTATCTATCTACTCTTCTAGCTGTTTATTCTCTTATTATTATTATTATTATTATTATTATTATTATTATTATTATTATTTAAATTACTTTAGTCTTTCTATATATCCATATCTATCCTTCTATATAGACATATTTATCTATCTATATTTTTCTCCCAAAGACGTTTTAGGTTAGTAACTCTAAGAGGGTATGAGGGCCACGAGCTAGGAGGAATGGATTCTCATTACGCTGATGGGATCTGTAACAGTGGTTCGGTGTGTGCAACAAGCAAGCATAAAAAAGGGGACGACATATTGAGAATAGGCTTTTGGAACGCTGGGACCCTTATGGGAAAGTCTCTAGAATTAGTAGAGATTTTAGATAAGTACATGATACACATAGCCTGCATTCAGGAGACTAAGTGATCTGGAGCTAAAGCTAAGGAGATAGGGAGGTTCAAATTGTGGTACTCTGGAAATACACAGAAGCAGAATGGGGTAGGTATCCTAGTGGTCCAAGAGCTTCTAAATCAAGTGGCGGGGATCACAAGGGTAAATGATAGGATTATAGTAGCAAAAATTGTTCTTAGCAAGGATGTTCTCCACGTAGTCTGTGCTTATGCTACGCAAGTTGGGTTAGACGAACAACAAAAACGTGTATTTTGGGCAGCGCTGGATGAAGTGCTCCGACAAATTCCTGACCCTGAGCAAGTTATCTTAAGAGGTGATTTTAATGGACATATAGGAGCTGCCTCAGATGGTTATATAGGAACTCATAGGGGTTTTGGATACGGCACTAGAAACGAAAGTGGAAATGTCTTACTGGACATGGTAGTGGCGTTTGAGCTGGTGATAGCTAATTCTTTTTTAAGAATAACGAGGCGCACTTGATGACGTTTAAGAATAGCACGACCAAGACACAGATTGATTATTTCCTTGTCAGGAAGAGAGTTAGAGCATGGTGTAAGGATTGCAAAGTGCTCCCGGCCGCATACCTATCAACCCCGCATAAATTGTTGGTTTTGGATCTAGGGATTAAGGGATGGAGGACACATCGATTTACTAAGCGATGTTATAAAATTAGATGGTGGAATCTAAAACTGGACATGGTGGAACGTTTTAGGACTCAAATCCGGTATAGAGCCGCATAGGCTATAAGAGGAGATGCAAATCGGATGTGGGAGGGAATAGCTCCTATAGTGAGGGAAACTGCTACAAAACTCCTAGGAGTCTCTAAAGGGTAGAGGGACAAGCGGATGGAATCCTGTTGGTAGTCGGGAGAGGTTCAGGGGATGGTAAAGGCGAAAAAGAGAGCGTACAAAGACCTAGTAGCAAGTACAACATATAAGGAGCGGGTAGCTAATAAAATAAGGTATAGACTGGCAAAGCAGAAAGCAAAGAAGACAATTTCAATAGCGAAAGGAGAAGCATACAAGTCTATGTACAGGGATTTGGAAACGTTCAAGGGAGCTCAAAGAATTTTCAAATTAGCGCGGGATAGGGCACGTGCGATGAAAGATCTCAACCAAGTCTACTGTATACGTGATGAAGCAGGTCAGGTACTCACAGAGACACAGGCCATCAAGAGTAGGTGGCAGAGATACTTTTTTGGCTTGTATAACAAAGGCATCTCGATCAATAGAGAGTTAGGTGAACCTGTCGTATCAGAGCATTTTTCAAACTGGTCCCAACACGGTAGGGTCACAAGGGGAGAAATTACAAAAATTTTGAGAGTGATGGGGAGCAGAAGGGCAGTCGGGCAGGATTAGATCCCTATAGAGGTATGGAAGCGAATAGGATTTATAGGTATTGAGTAGTTAGTTTGCCTTTTTAATGTGATACTAAACTCAGCCAAAATGCCGGATGAATGGAGATTGAGTAGGTTCATCCTAATATACAAGGCCAAAGGGGACATCCAACAGTGTCACAACTATAGAGGCATCAAATTACTAAGTCATATCATGAAGCTGTGGGAGAAGGTAATCGAGAAGAGGGTCCAGAGAGCAGCTTCTATATCAGCCACCAATTTGGATTTATTCCTGGTAGGTCCACTATAGAAACAATACATCTTCTCTGTAGGCTTATGAAAGGCTACAGAGAACGTAAACGAGATTTACATATGATCTTTATCGATTTGGAGAAGGCGTATGATAGGGTTCCTAGGGAAATCTTATAGAGGTGCTTGGAGGCAAAGGGAATCCATCCGACATATATATGCGTTATTAGAGATATGTATGAAGGAGCATTGACTAGCGTAAGGGCGATAGGGGGTGACACGGAAGTGTTTACTATTGATATTGGCTTACACCAAGGCTTCGCATTAAGTCCTTTTCTGTTCGCATTAATGCTAGATGAGCTTACTAAACATATCCAAGGAGAAGCACCTTGGTGTATGCTATTTGTTGACGATATTGTCCTGGTAGATGAGACTAGGGCAGGGGTCAATTCCAAGTTAGAATGTTGGAGAGAGACATTAGAGTCGAAAGGTTTTAGACTGAGTAGGTCTAAGATGGAGTACTTGGAATGCAACTTTTCAGGAAGCCAGATGGTCCATGAGGCGGCGGTAACAATTGGAACTGATGTCATACTACAAAAACAGAGCTTTAAATACCTCGGGTCTATCATCCAGAGAGATGGTAATATTAATGATGATATAGTCAATCGTATCAAATCCGGGTGGAGCAAATGGCGAAGTGCATCAGGGTTCTTATGTGATAAAAAGATCCCTTTAAAGCTCAAAGGGAAGTTTTACATAATGGTGATTAGACCAACCATGTTATATGAGGCAGAGTGTTGGCCCGTCAGAAGTCGACATACAAGACAATTGTTAGTAGCAGAGATGCGTATGCTTCGGTGGATGTGTGACATTACTAGGCGAGATAAAGTCCAAAATCGTGTGGTGCGAGACAGACTACAGGTGACCAGTATTGCCAACACGATGAGAGAGACTAGGCTTTGGTGGTTTGGGCATATGAGCAGAAGGCACTCGGATGCTCCGGTAAGACGATATGAGCAAATTATTCTTAGTGGCTACAAGAGGAGAAAAGGCAGGCCATATAAGACCTGGAGGGAAGTAATCAAGAAAGATATGTCAGAGTTAGCCCTTACAGTGGAACTGGTCAGATATAGAAAATTTTGGCAGGATAGGATAAAGGTAAAGGAAACCCTTTAAAGTATGACAAGATAGTCGAGTAAGTGTATTACGAGGGTTACTGTCATGCTCGCACACTCTATTCACCGCGTAGAAAGTCTAATCTATCTTTTTTAGTTTGAGAGTCGTCGTTTTTTTGGGGTGTACGGAAACTATCTAACAAGAATGTCAAATCCTGTAGGATTGTCATACACAGAAGGTAGCAGCGCCAGTACTCCTAGCCCACATAGCGACTAGCAGAGTCGATCGGTTGCAGCCTATCAGGTATTTAGTAGAACTGGGCTCCATATCAGGTATGTCCTTTGTTCCTATTTCCCTTTCCTATTTTTCTCTATTTTTTTATTTATTAATATCCAGATTTATTTCCTTGTCCTAATGTATGTGTTTTTTACTTCCTTTCCACCATCTTTTTAACTTATCCAGTTTTTTCCCTTTTTACCCTTTATAGCCTGCATCACGTTTTCATTATCATATTTGCATATGGGTCTACCAGAAACAGCCTCTCTACTATGTAAGGGTAAGGCTGCGTACTATTAGACCTCCCCAGACCCCGCTTTATTGCGGGATTTCAAACTGGGTGATGATGATGATGATGATGATGTAAGAAAATTGGACAATACAGAAAAGATTGTTTGAAATATAAGGCATGGTTTGAAAAGAAAGGTAAGTATAATGCTTTAGTATGTTTCAAATCAAATTTAGAAAATTTTATTTATAATACTTGGTGAATTGATTTTATATTATTAATATGATACAGGGATTCCTCACGACCGAAACTATAAATCCAAATGAAAAGTTTATCTATATAGGAAATCGATTGAAAGCACCAGTTGAAGCTATTAGAACCTATTGTTTGATTTTAGACACTAGACATCATTTAGACCTTTTCCAAACTCTTTATGTTCCTACTATTTCTCGAAACCTTGTTTCTTTGTCAAAACTTGATATTGTTAGACACTCTTTTAAATTTGATATGGACGTTTCAATTTGTTCAAACATTATTGTCATATTAGTTATAATGTTCTTTGTGATGGCTTGTATAAATTAAAGCTTGATAATCTTTTTGTTAAAATTTTGTTGACCTTTCATTATAATGTTAGTACTAAACAATGTTTCATAAATGAAATTTTATCTTACTTGTGGAATAAGTGAGATAAATTTTAACTACATATATATCTAATCATATATGTATTGAGGTATGCAATACAATAAACGTATTACAATAAACATTATTTATTACAATAAGGAAATCAAATTACAATAAGGAAACAAAGAAGGAGGATTCGAAATGCGAGATCTAAAAACATATCCATCCGTGGCGCCAGTAATAAGTACTCTATGGTTCGGGTCTTTAGCGGGTCTATTGATAGAGATCAATCGTTTTTTCCCAGATGCGCTGACATTCCCTTTTTTTTCATTTTAGTTATTAATACAGGGGGTGAAGAAAATTAAAGATACAATTCAATATCTGTGATTATTATTCCCCCCCCTCCTCTTTTTTTTTTGAATTAGAATAAATTAGAAAAGAGAAACAATAGAAAATGTATTCAAATTCGGCGAAACTGGGAACTCGTCCTCATTCTTCAAATAAATTCGCTCCTAAGAGAAAAATGAAATTATATAAATTATAAATTAAGAGAACGGAAGGGAAATAAGGCTAGGGCAACAATATCATACAAGATGTTTAAATGAAATACTGTCCTGTGATTTGAATCTATACTTC
>JAOTAY010000189.1:5248705-5259923 GCA_025629805.1 Erythroxylum baracoense | reverse complement strand
AGTCAAGACAATTTTAAGCACTTATAAACTATTCCAAATGACTATTTTGCCCTTCCCATTGGTGATGGGATGTTACAAAAATTGTTATGCCTAGGTTTGATTAGTCTGTTTTTGTTTTTATTCTTATGGTACTACTAAAAGTTAATATTAAATTTTATTTTATTTATTTATTAAAATTTATTCTTAAATTAATTAAATTTTATTCTTAATTATTATGTATATATCTTATAGTTATTTTTTTAATTTACATTCTTATGTTATTCTTTTTTACATTTGTTTTTGAGTTTATATAATAAAATCCTTAAATTAGAAAATTTTATTATTATATTAATAGTACCAAGACTAAAATTAAAATAACTAATTATGGAGACTAATATATGAAAACAATAACTAGTTGAAAAGAAATTAATCAATGTAATAATGGAACAACAACATGACAATTTTTTTCCAAACAACAATATCATTAGTCAAGCAGTTAAGGCATTTAATTCCAAAGTCAATTGGTGTATATATTATCTTGAACATGTTTATTGGTACTATTTCATACCAGTCGGAGAATGATACCTAGAACATAGGTGTTGTATTAGTTACAGATATCGGTCGGTACTACCTGGTACTGGTCAATATTTGAAATATTGAAAATTTACAGGATAAAATTATAATTTTAAAAAGTTTATGGAATAAATTGAAAAAAAAAACTAAAGCTAAAGACATCAAACTAGCAAGTAACGCATCTTCAATTTCTTCATTCTTCTTCCCCATTCACCAATATTCTTCACTATCGTCACCCACTGCCACTCACGTCCACCATCTGTCGCCCACCTCATCGCCCCACACTGCATGCTTGTCACATTGCATGTTGCATACTTCCTCCACATCAATGTCTTTGCTAGAGGCTAGAATCTGGACTGTCACTGCCTCAGATTGCCTGCTCTCTCCACCGTAGCAACTACTTGTCTCCACTTCATTGTCGTTGTTGGTCTCCAATCCACCATCATTGCTGCTTGCCTGCTCGTCTCCACCGGTCCACCGTCGAGCAGATTGCAAAAATCAAAATCCAGAATCCATGTTGAGATTCATCTAGTTGAATCGAGTCACCAACCTGACCTATCCCAACTTGACCAATCCAATCCGACCTGCGACACTCTTTAACTTGGTTGCGATTTTTAAATTTTTTATGTGCTTTAAGTTGCTTGTTTCTATTTTGAATTGCAATTGCATTATGCTTTGGTTATATCATGTGTTTTTGTAAATGGTTTATAAAATATGCATTGCGCAATGTGAGCTTAAAAATTGGAATCAGTTGTGTGAATTGTGTATAGTTCAATAACATGTAGATATTGTGAATTTATGAAGAAATGATATCAAAATAACATTGTAAATAAATTATGGAAGAACATTTAGGTATTGTGAATTGTATATAATTCAAGAAAATTTCATATTATTTGTTATTTTAATAATCATAAAAAGATCAAATTTAATTCATTAAAATTTTAAATTGTTAATTAATTTATATAAAGCATAAATTTTATTAATTATTATTTGTATATGATTAATCATTCAAATATAAGTTTTAATATAAAATTAAATCAGTTAATCTATGTAATTAAGTTAAGAAGATTTAATATCAAATTAAATCATTTAATCTATGTAATTAAGTTAAGAAAGTTAAATGTTTGCAGTTTTATATTGTTTACTATTATCATTAGAACATAATATTACAAAAATTAATCATATCTTATGAGTAACAAATACACATTCATCATCTTGTCTTATAAGTGGTTAAATACATAATAGAAAATAGTATGTAAATTTATGAGAAGATACTCATTAGTTTACTCAAAATATGTAAAATTGTAAGTTTTTAAATTTTTTATGATGCGTCATTTTTGCAATATGTGTTATCATAAAGAAAGATGTAATATAGAGTCTATCTAGAATCTAGATATGCTTATAATTGAATATTTAATTTTTATAGTTATGTAATGATATTTATGCAAAAAAAAATTTTGACTATGAATTTATTAATTCAATTTTAGCCCATGGTTTCATTTTATTTTAGATAAATAGAGGAGAGATCAAGCACTCCTGATAATTTAGCCGTTTCATGATGATTTGATGATCTAATTTAGGCTCATATTAGATTGGTTCTTGGAATAAAGAACCATACTAGTTGTGTGTATTGCAACAAGAACTTGAAAGGTGGGAAATCACCATATTAGAGAAACATTTAGTTGAGATCAAAGGTAAAGTAAAGTCTTATAAAAAAGTGAATCATGACGTGAAATGTCAAATGAAGACTTTACTTGAAAATTATCAACATGAAAAAGATAGAAGACAAAGGCTGAACTATGAAATTAATTATGGAAGTTCTTTTTTTAGTGGTCAGGATAATAGTGGGGACGTTGAAGGTTGTCGTATTCCTACCTAATAAGAAGAGAATGTTGATGTAATGAAAACAAGAAGCCATATGTCTAATTTTTTTCATCACGAATAATTCCTGGAGCTCATCCTTGAATCTGTAGTACCTTACAATCTAAAAAAGCAACTTAGAATGTGAACATGGCAATAACTAGATGGTAGTATGATTCAGGTGTATCATTCAATGTTGCCCAGTCTTATTATTACCAAAATATAGTGAATGATATATTGATATTGTCTCTTACATTCTAGGATATAAAGCTCCTTCAATTGATGACTATAAAGGTAAACTTCTAAGTAGATATATTTACGAAATAAAGAGTTATTTGGATTAAAGAAGAATAACTTGGGCAACTTATGGATGTTCAATCATGAGTGATAGTTGGACAAATAGTAGATAAGTATTTTTAGTTTATTCTATTAAAGTGATAATGTTTTTGAAGTCTACTGATGCATCTAGCCTTATTAAAAATACTTATACTCTGTTTCAAATATTTGATGAAGTTATGAAAGAATTTGGTTTAGAAAACATTGTTCAGTTTATTAATGACAATGATTATACTCTCAAAGTAGCTAGAAAAAGATTGCAAAGCAGGTATAATTCCTTTTATTGGACTTTTTGAACTGCACATTATATTCACCTGATGTTAGAAAATATAGGAGATATTAGATATTTTTTCTATCATTAATGAGACTACGCAAAAAGTAAAGAGAGTGATCAAGTTTATCTATAATTGGGCATGAGTCCGAAATTTGATGATGAAAGATTTCACTAATGTTAGGAATTTGTGCACCTTACTATAATAAGGTTTGTGAATAATTTCTTATCACTTTATTGTTTTGTTCTGATGAAGAAGGAGGTGAGGGAAATGTTTATAAATGATAAATGAGTTGCATCACAGTATTCCAAGTCTAATGCTGAAGTTGAGGTTTTTAGAATTATACTTGAAGATTATAAATTTTAGTCCCAATGTTAATTTGTAATATGAGTTTGTAACCCTTTAATGAGAGTACTTCATTTAGCTGATAGTAATGAGAAGGCAACAATGAGTTATTTTTATGATGTCATAGACAGTGCGAAGGAAGCGATCAAGCCAATCTAAAAAATAGGTCTTCTTTATACACATCTTATCTTGTAATCATCAATGAGCAATGAGAAATACAACTTTACTCTTCGTTGCTTGCAATTAAGACATTTTTAATCCTATTGTCTATTTCGAGCCATAGGATAGATCCCGATGTGGAGCTAAAGATCGGTTCAAAAGTTACAACACAGAAATAGTGTTTTAAGTACCTAGGTCTATCATTCAAAGCAATTAAGAGATCGATGAAGATATAGTTCATCGTATTAAATCAGGATGACTTAAATGGAGAAGTACATCAGGACTATTATGTGACAAGAAGATACCACTTAAGTTTAAAGGTAAATTCTATCATTTAACAATTAGACCGGCTATGTGTTATGGGATAGAGTGTTGACCCATCAAATAATTGCATAGTCATAAACTAATGGTGGTGGAGATGAGGATACTCCATCGATGTGTAATCTTATTAGAAGAGATAAGATCGAGAATGTATTGGTAAGAGTCAAATTAAATGTGGCCAGTATTAATGATAAATTAAGAGTAACGAGACTTAGGTAGTTCACACATCATGAGACTCTTTGACGCTTCAGTAAGAAAATGCAAGAAAATAGTAATTAGGGATTGTAAGAGGAAAAAAGGAAGGCTTAAGAGGAACTGGGGTGAAGTGATCAAGAATGATATGACTTTGTTGAAACTTAGCAAGGATATAGTCCGTAATAAAAAAATTTAGCACTCTAGAATACAGATAAATGATCTCACATAGAGAAGTCTTTATCATTCTCTTAAGTCCTCTAAACTTTTTCCTTCGAGTTATTCATTTTATAGATATCCTTAATAATTTAATTAAGTAGTACTTCTCTCATAGTGCTTTTTAGCCTAAGTAGTTTCTTCCTTAGTCTATTTACTTTATTGTAATGAATAATGCAATTTATTCTTGTATTTGTCTCTTTTTGTCCTATTTTGTGTATTTATTTACATATTTTATCTTGTACTGATAATCTTTACCATGTTCTATATGTGTTGTATCACATAATTTTATATGTTTAGTTATATGTATTTATTGATATTTTGTATTGATATTAATTTGCAATACATATGGGTCTATTAAAAACAACTTCTATATCATATAAGGGTAAACTTGCGTACTATTAGACCTCCCCAAACTTGCATTTCAGTGGGATTATCACTGGGAGTTGTTGTTTTCTATTTTAGATCAAAATTGATAAAGAAAGCTGAAGTTATTAAAGAGTGTTATTAACTATTACAATAATTGTTTCCTACGAGATGAAGCAAGATCTCCTAAGCTTATAAATAGAAGTTTGTAAGGATTTTTAGTGATTTTGGAATGTTTATTGCTATTTGTCAAACAAACAAACAAACTTAATCAAGGTATATATATTTTTCACCTTTGTTACTTATTGAAATTAATCATCGTTTTATTAGGAATGCAAATTTTGGCCCGACTTAGCCCTATTTTGGCCAGGTTGACCGGGTCATAGGCGGCCTATAGACCAAAATTGTTTGGCTCGACAGGCTTGGCTTGATATGTGACCTGATCAGAATATAAAAACCACATTTTTTTAATTTTTTAAGAAAATGTATAAAGTTGCTCGAGGCTGTCCTACCCTGGCCCTTAAGTCGAGCTAGTAGTGGCCTGGGCCTGGCCAGGCCTCAGCCCCTTGGGGTAGGGCCAATAGCGACCCAACCCCGGCCCCCATCCATTGACATCCTTATATTTTATTTTGTTTATAGTATTACTTTTATTGTCTAACATTTGCTTGACCAATTCGGAACGATTGTTCTAGAATTGAGAAGATTTGCAATTCAAATTTTGAGTTAATGCGTGAGTGCAACAGGATGTAAAAGTATTTATTTTACATAAAAAGTTACAATCTATTTTATTATATTTTAGATCATTCATTTTAATAAAATATCTCTATCAACATTTATTTTTATTTTATTTTAATAAATTATGATGTTATATATATCATAATAAACAATATATTTTATATAAATTCATAAATATTATCTAATAAATTATTTTATTTATATATTAATACCATAAACTATATTTTATTTTAGACAAATATATATTATTTATTTGATAAATAATTAAATACTTTGTTTTTATTTTATATAATTAGTAAATATATAAATTTAAAACTTTATTTTTGATTATGAATGAAGTTTAAGTTTAAAAAATAAGGTGTTTTTTTTTTGTCAAACCGAGAATAAACGTAAAATTTCCAAAACTTATAAGTTAGAATTTAATTATACTCGAACTCAACTTATTTATAAAAAAAAACTAATACAACATGCGAATCCTCTTCCATCTTCCAACAACTTAAATATATCCACATTGAAAAAAATGTTATTATGTTTAAAGAAATTATTGATTTATTTCCATGTTCAAGATTAATTTCACTTCCTCTAGTTCTTAGTACATGTCCGACGAATGTGAGGATAAGTATTTAGCACGAGCGGCCGACATCATTCGAATGATCTGTGACGGTCTTTGGGCTCTGGCACTAACAGATTAATAGGAGTTTGACTTAGGTTGAAAACGGCCCCGACAACCTTGGACTGCAACATTGTGCAATCTGAACCGTCCAATAAACTTATTACTGCAACAAGCAATCAAAGCCCAGCTAAAAGACTCGAAACAAAAGGAAAGAGTAGAATTCCAGAGCACAAAAAAGTCTATTACACTCAACTGTATAGAGTTCGTGTTACTATTAGCTATTTAGCTTTGGTTCCTTAATCGTTTGGACTTCCAAAGTAGGGAATCTGTCTTTCTAACTTGCCCCCGCAATCTAAATTTTTACGTAGGTCGGTCTTCGATTCTTCTTCTTATTATGTGTTTGCCCTTTGTTTCACTTGGTTTGTAAATGGACACATAGGTAAACTGTCGACAGGGGATGACTACGATTCGGTTTCTAATGTTGCTTTTTGGTTTAATTTTGCGCGCGCGCGTGTGTATATGAATTGATCGACGTGGTAGGATTTTCGACTTGTTCAGATTTTACGTCTTGAAGGTTAAGATTACATTTTGGTGATGTGGGAAGTCGTTTGATAAGAGAACAAATTGGTATATGCTGCTGAATTTTGATTCCTGTCTGTGGGTTTCTATGTTGAATAACCTTGTTTCTTTTTTTCCTCTGTTTTTGAGTCGTTCGATATGCTGATTCCTTATGTATGTAGTTTTTATGCTTTTTGGATGAAGAGCAGTGACTAGTGAGATTATGCATTTTATGATCACTATTGGAGAATTACATAGTTTTCTTCTAAATTGAGAAAAGGGTGTTCTTTTAAATTATTGGGTTACTTTTATTAATGAAGTTTCGTTAAAGCTTTCCTGCAGTAAGTGGTTTGGTTTGTTAGTATGGGTGGACATTCGGTAGACGACGATTGGGAGTTTACCTCTCCACCCTATGGAGTTCGCACCGTTGTTTTGGTTGGACGTACTGGCAATGGCAAAAGTGCAACAGGAAATACTATCCTGGGGAGAAGGGCCTTCAAATCAAGAGCTAGCTCAGCTGGAGTTACTACCACTTCTGAATTGCAACAGACTGTGTTGGGGGATGGTCAAATTATCAATGTCATTGACACTCCTGGTATAGAAGAAAGAATCTATGGGCATGTTTTTGGTCATTACAAGACTAACATCTTTGGTATCTTCTCTTTTGTTAATTAAAACGATGATCAATCTATTGCAGGCCTATTTGATTTTTCTGCTGAATCTGAATTTGTTGGCAAAGAAATTGTGAAGTGTATTAATATGGCAAAGGATGGAATCCATGCAGTCATTTTAGTTTTCTCAGTAAGAACTCGCTTTTCACAAGAAGAAGAAGCGGCTCTTCGTAGCTTACAGACTTTGTTTGGAAGGAAGATAGTTGACTACATGATTGTTGTCTTCACTGGGGGAGATGAGTTAGAAGACAATGACGAAACATTGGAAGATTATCTAGGTCGTGAATGTCCAGAACCTCTGAAGGTCATTTTCTTCAGCTATGATTCTTTGTGATTTATGTTGGAGATGAATCCGTCAACACGTTGACGCGTATGTGATAGATTATGAAGCAGCAAGGAAGTGGAAGTTCTAAACTAACTTGCATGAATCATTAGTATCGATTCTTTTTTCATATTTGGTAGTATTAATCCTAATAATAAATGTCGGTGGTCTTCAAAAGTTTTATATATTTTAAGAATTGTAGTCGTCTCCTTTAATAATAGTTGACATATGATTTCAGAGAAGTAGTTTTCGTGTACGAAATATTTTATGAATTTAATTGCAATTTGTCAGTCTATGGAAAGATAGATTGTTTTAGGCTGTGAGAGCTTATTGGAAATAAGCCATCATCTAAAACTCAGTGGCCTGGCTTTCCCGATCCTATAGATCTTAAATCTTTTCTTTCATTTTTCTCAACTACTGCCATTTTGTCTTTAAGACTTTATTCATTTGCTGCAGATCCACTCCAGTGCATGCTTTAGCATATAATCCAGGAGGACAGAAAAACAACACTAGACTCTTGAAATATAGAATTTGTAATTTATTCTGTTTCTGAATTGATTTACTTCATAAATTCTTGACTGTTAGCAGCCCTGTTTAGTTGCATAATTTTATTTTCTGTGTTTATAATGGTTAGTTGGATATTGTTGCATGGAATTTTGTAGTCAATAGTATTTAACTCCACTGTAATATTTATGTAGGACATTCTTGTGATGTGTAACAATCGAGTAGTGCTTTTTGATAACAAGACCAAAGATGACGATAAAAGAGTTAATCAGGTTCAAGAGCTTCTTGTACTTGTGAACTTGGTTATAGCTCAGAACAATGGACAACCATTCACTGATGAATTATTTGTGGAATTGAAGGTGGGTGTATTCAGAAGTTTGGTAAAGTCTATTACATTGCACTATCTTCACCGCTAATGTATTAATTAATATGACAGAAAGGGGAAATGAAACTCCGCAATCAACAAGAAGAAGTTTCTTCCCTAGAAGGGTATACTAAGCAAGAAATATCAGATTTGAAGGCGCAGATGCAGATGACATATGAAGACCAGCTGCAACGAATAACTGAGATGGTATTTCATCTCCCTTCGTTCTTACGGATCAATTTCTCAAATACATCTATGCTTTTATCTGAGGTCTTGACATAACTGTTTCCTCAACCTGAGCTGAGCTTTTGGTGTTATTGTCTAAGAATATCAAACCAACAAAGAAAGAATCCCTACTAATGAATTCTTAGTTCAAAGTGAAATGAAAAATCTGAAATAGCTTAAATGGAAGCATTTGATAAAGAGGATAACAAATAGGTATTTTGTGATATCTCATTAGATCATTCGAACAATCTTGTGTCTTGGTTGAAATTCCTTTTTTTTTTGGAAGTAAACATTGTATAGAATCTTGTTATCTACTATATTTCATTTTGATATAGTTTGTTATTGGGAACGCAACATCCAGTTAGAAAATTTCCTAAGAAACTGAAAGACATGATTGTGCAGATTTATTAAACTGGATCCATGATATATTAATGTGCTGAAAATTTTTTAAACATAGCGTGGACTATGTATAAAACTTTACTTTTGTTTCTAAATTTTGGGTCTGAATTGTGTAGCTTTGCTTGTAAAATCTACATGTTGAGCATATGCTATACAGCTGGCAAAGCATTGTGATGCTACAGAAGACAGGGTACTTATTTTGACATATATGTGCTATCCCTATTTTATTTCAAGAAATAGTAGGAATTGACGGGAGAAATGTGTGGGATGTACAAACGAAGTGTAAAGAAAAAGAATTAATTGCATATATGTGCAACTAGATAACAGTTTGGTGACACTTTCCATTAACTGGTAATTGCCATTTAATTGAAATCAGTGATTCTGTTAACACTTTGTAGCTTTATTAGCATACAGAAATGTTGAGCTTCATGATTATGGAAGAGTTTCTTTCATGCAATTCAGATCCTTTCACATGATTTACAACAAACTAACTTACACTGCATTTATTTAGACGCAGTTATGGTTGGGACTTGTAAGCTGAAACAAGCATTCCTTGCTGAATTGAATAAATTCTATATGATCTTTTGGTTGTGTGAAATCTACTTGCTGTAATTTGGTAACACTATTAGGTCTTGTCCATTTGATTCTTCTACTGGTATAGAAAGTCGATGACCTTATACATACATTGTGATCTTATAAACGTAGTGTCAGTAAGTTATCTTGAAATGGTCTAAAAGTTTATTTTCATCGACATTAATTTGTAGGTCGAGTCTAAGCTTCGAGAGGCAACACACAGGCTTGAGCAGCAGTTGGCCGAGGAGCAAGCTGCGAGGCTAAAGGCAGAAGAGACTGCCCAACTAGCCCAAATGAGATCAAATGACGAAATCCGCCAGCTTAGAGAGAATCTGGAAAAGGCTCAAAGAGAGACCGAGGAACTTCGTAAGAGAGCTGAAAGTCGATGCGGTATTCTATGAAGCATTGAAATCTTATTAAATAAAGAAAAAAAATCAGCTACTAGTCTCCTAGCTGGTTTTTGTTCCGGGTTGTGAGGGTGCAAACTGCTTATCTTTGAATGATATGTACATCCTTATATGAATGATTATAGTACTGCCTAACACTTCCAAGTTGCAACTCAAATTCGCAGATTTCAGCTGATATGAAATTGATTCTTGTTTGGAGTTCTCACCAATATATATGTAAACATATTGCAATTACATGCATGGTTTTTAGCAATGTTTGGAAAGTAATATGATCCTTTTTAACCTGAGACGCTTGGGAGACCCTTGTAGATGGTGGTCTTGTGATGTAGCTTGCTGTTTTTGATGTGGAGGAGGAGGCATAATACAGTAAAGGCCTCATGTTCTTGCAACTTTTAATTTTCTGCATACCTTTATTCAATAAAAATTGATTTGAAGGATCTCAACCTTAGGCTTATTTAATAAACAAATCGAACTCGACCATATTCTAGTTCCGCTTATTTAGGTTTATTAAATGGTTTTCTGGTTAAGGTTTGTTATAATATACAGCAAACTTGTTCATGTTCATAATATTGTATATTAAATTAAACTTTCAGAATTTAGTGAACATTCTATAACTATGCATATTCATCAAATCGTGCATCTTTTAGAATTTAAATTCCAATAATTGAGACGTTTCTACTATTTCCTTGCAACAAGACCGAGCCACATTGTACTCGTACTGTTTTGTTTTCAATAATCTATCGCATTGTCTTATTTTTAATAATTTGTTGGAAAACAGATTCCTTAAAGTAAGCCTTTTTTGGTTGTATTTTACGATAAATGATGCTTTAGCAGCTTATTCTCTTTTTTTAGTTCTACTCCACAAAAGATATAAAACTCGATTTTTACGTGACTAAACACTCAAAATTTGCCCTTTCTTGGTAAAAATGAGGCCATATCTTAGAGCCTTTGACAAAAAAATGAATATTAACTGATGAACTACAAGTCAAATTATATAAATAATTTAAGATACAAATATAGATTTTGTTCTACAGTTTAAGATTTTTTTAAAAATTTCTTATATTTAAAATTTTCAAAAAAATTCTTTCTTTCTTTTTAAATTTGGTTGCAGGCGACAGCAGTACCAGTTTATTTTGCACATAATCATTATTTTTTAATTGAAGTAATTTTCTAAAAAAATTCTTTCTAATTTTTTTAGAAAATTACTTCAATTAAAAAATAATGATTA
>JAOTAY010000189.1:5215121-5235180 GCA_025629805.1 Erythroxylum baracoense | reverse complement strand
CAGGTCGGTCAGCTGGGATTTTTGGGATGACCTAGTTAGAGTTGATGTATTCTTCCTCTTTCATGTAGTATCTTGTATTAGGTTTTTGTATATATGTACAGATATGTACAGATGGTACATTATGCGATGGATGTATAACTTTTGATTTTGATCAATGAAAAGAGGAAGAATTTGATTTTAAAAATCTTGTGGTTTACATTAATGTTTTATTATTCAAATTGTTGCGATGCCATATGGAGTAACTGTAGTGATTGCACGTAGCGTTCCCTTATCATAGGATATGTACCGGAATGACCTACAGGCGTCCCGGTGCGTACCCTACGGTAAAGGGGTGTTACAGCAAGTTTAGAACAAAATTCCAAACTATTATCACTTCGTATGATCTGTATAGAAGCATGGAACTATGTTTCAACATGTGCAATAAAAGATTGTAGAATAGGCAAAGCAGAACTCTTACTGGACAACGAATGCACCCAAGTACACCTAGAAAAGTCATCCATAATAGTGATAAAGTATTTATGTCCATTATAAGTAGCAATAGGATATGGTCCCCATAAATCCACATGGAGTATCTCAAAAATGGTTTTGGTTTTAATGCTACTATGGGAAAAGGCAATCTAAAAAATATGGCCTTAGGACATATTTTATAGATAACAGAATCGTGAGCAAGTTTCACAGTACAATTCAGATCAGTGATCAACTTCAATCGATCAAAAGGGAGATGTCCAAGTCTACAATGCCAAAGCTGTGTAGACAGTGGAGTATAGGAAATATTATTCACTTTATGGACAGAATGAAGTATGCTAGGACTATTACAAGAAATGGTGGTTGAAGAAGGAAGAATACTAATGTCAAGGTTCTCAATCACAAAGTAAAGTCCACCTCGCTCTCTACCAAGCACCAGAGACCTCATTGCTTGCTCCTGAATAAGCCAATGAGAGTGTGTAAACATAATGCTAGTATGATATTGAACACACAACTTTTGAACAGAAATCAAGTTGTATTCAAAGTCAGGCACATGTAAATAGTTGGTCAAAATCAAGTTTGAGTTGATTTTCACAGTTCCAATATGGCTTGTTTACTATTAGGTAGAGTAATATAGAAAGGTGTGTGCAATTTCTGAAAGTTTTGAAACAAATGAAGGCTAGAGGCTATGTGGTCTGTTGCACCACTGTCAATGATCCAAATTGGTTTAAGACAATGACTAAAGAAACAAAAACTTTTACCTGCAAAGAAAGCAGATGAACCATTAGATTCACTATTGCCAGTTCCCAAAGACTGACCTCCAACTAGACCAAACTTGTTCAGCAAAAGCACCAATTGGTCATACATCTCTTGGCTCATCCCTGTATTAGAATCCCTTGAATTATCAACTTCATCACTTACAGCTGTTGGCCCCTCAATATCAAGAACATCTTGTTGCACATTAGCAACCAACCTCTTGCTCATTTCCCAAGACTTAGTACCATTCCCAGCTGGAGGATGTAACTTGAAGCATCTGTCAATGGAGTGTCCATAAACCTTACAAAATTCACAAAAGAACTTGGATCGCCTACCATTACATGTAATTCCAAACACCACATTCTTATTATGAGATAATTGAAATTGACTACCACTATTACTATACTTCGGTTGATACATATTTGGTTTCTGTTTCTGTTATCCAGCAGCAAAAGCAGCTCCATCTGACAAAACAATAGGTGGTACTTCACAATCTCGCTGTTTCTCCTCCTGCAAGATCAACCTATAGGCTTGACTTAAAGTAGGCATGGGTTGCATCATCAATATACTCCCTCTTGCTGTCTTACAATCATCATTAAGTCCCATAAGGAACTGTAGAAGCTGTTGATCCTCAAGGAATTTATTCAACACATGAGCTACGCCACAAGAACTACATGTTGGTAACTCAATCAAACCAAGATATTCATCCCACTTCGTCTTCATCTGTGTGTAATAACTACTCACAAATTGATTGCCTTGAGAAACTCCTATCAACTCCTTCTGCACCTGATATCTCCTTGGACCATTGGACTGTCCATATCTCTCCTTCAATTCATTCCAAATATCAGTAGCAGATCTGAAACTTAAAATGCTATTACCTATATCTAGTTCTATAGAGTGTAGAATCCAAGATATCACCAAATTGTTGCATCTTTCCCATTGCATCTCCTGAACAGGTTCATTTACAGGCTTTGCACAAGTGCCTTTAATAAAACCTAACTTATTCTTCACAATTAGAGAAATCTGAGCAGATCTTTTCCATTTGTTGTAATTATCACCATTCAATTTTTGCGTAGCAAGACTATGAGGCGAATGATCATAATTATGAATGTACAATTCACTATTGACATCAATTACAGTTGAAATTGTGATTGAGCTTCAGTAGACATAATCAAAAGAGCTTCAACAACAAAATGTTTAGATTCAAAGTGAAACAATCAAGAGAGAATAGAACAAATGTCGAGTTATGTCAAAACTAGAAATCAACAACAAATTTAAGAACGCAACAGAAAAGCAATTAAGAACAACACATACGTTTGCTGGAACGTCTCTAAAAATATTTACCTACAACAAATAATTAGTAGCTAAAACTATTCTGCTACAAAAAGGAAATTGTCACTAAAATCAATTACCTACGACTACAGTTTAGTAGGGAAAAACTTTTATCTACAAAACAAAAACGTTGCAAAACACTATGAATGACGTTCTTTATTCTCGTCAATTATATTTTTTGCTGACGAATTTTTTACGTCGAGAAAAAATATTTGTGACGATTTCAGGAAAACGTCGCAGATGTTGTTTTGCTACCGGGATTCAGTGATGATTTGGGTGATGATTAATTTGCGATGATTTGTTAATGTTTTGCGACGTTTAGTTTTGTCGAAAATAACCTTATCTGTAGTAGTGAATCGTGGTTTTGTCAATAAGCACGTAACTTATTGAATGATTATTTATGCTTTCCTTTTAAGAATAAAACGAGAACGTTATGCGTGTCAAATTTTAATATTGTATATTCAACTTTTAAACTTGCTTAACATGTAAATAAATTTGTCGTATGGCTCACAAAGTTGAATGAATAAGTTATTCTTTTAATAGATTATTAAATGACTGTATTCATAAGGATGGTAAAATTTGATATATATATATATATATAGAGAGAGAGAGAGAGAGAGAGAAATGTAAATATATATAACTTCAATTCTAATTTATTTAAAATTTGTAAAAATAGAGAACGAAGAAGAAATGTAAAAATGTGCTCTATATTTCTGTGTGAATAATGTGATGTACATCCATCTACTTATGTACTCCAGGTGGTTCTAACTAAAGAAATAAAATTGAGTTTGGAAAGAAGATAAATTGAGTTTAGAAAGAAGATCTTGTAAACATCGAGGCATATGTGATTTGGTAAAAAGATGAACAATTTGTGCTTAAGATGAGATTGGGATAAGTTGTATAGTTTCATGAAGCACATGATGATAATCGATCTTGATGTGTTTAATTTGTTCATAGAAGACATCATTGTGAGCAATCTGCATGGCACTATGATTATCAAAAAATAGAGGAACAACTGAAGAAAAGGTGACAACAATGTCTTCAACTAACCATCATAACCATAAAAGTTTAAAGGTAGTGTCAGTTAGGGCTTGGTATTTTGATTCAATGCTTGAGCGAGAGACAACTGTTTGCTTCTTGTTGCATCAAGAAATAAGAGAGTTGCCAAGAAAGAAACAGTAGCCATTGGTACATCAGCAATTAGTAGGGTCTCTAACTCATTCGGTATCAAAGTATACACGTAAGTCCAATGAAGATGAATGACTGAAGTGAAGCCCATGAAACAAGATGCCTCAAATGTGTCAAAATATATGAAGAACAATAAAAAAGTGAGTGGTACGAGGTGCAAACATAAACTAACAATGTGAACTAAATTAGCATTATCTGGACAAGTGATAGTAAGGTATATAAGACTACTAACTAGTTATTGATAAAGTGTACCATCACTCAGGAGTTCCATCAGTAGCAAAGATATGATCTTTAGAGTTGAGTTGAGTGTTAGCAATCTTAATGTTAGTAAGACTAGCATGAGAGATAAGATCAGTAGCATACTTGGCTTGAGATAAGTAGTAGCCTGAATCATCAGAAGCTACTTCAAGACCAAAAAATAGCTTAGAGGAACTAAATCTTTCATTTCAAATTTTTTATGAAGACAAGGTTTGAGAGTAGCGATTCCCTCAATGTCATTATCGATTATTATCATATCATCAACATATACAAGGAGAAGAGTGCACCCTTTATGTGTTTTTTGGATAAACAAAACACGATCATAAGAACTAAACGTAAAGCCAAGATGGTTTATAGTGGAGATGACTTTAGCAAACCATGCTTGGGGAGCCTGCTTAAGGTCATATAAGGCTTTACGAAGACGACAAACTTTATTAGGTGGATAAGCATACCCAAGTGGAGGTTGCATATACACTTCTTCATAAAGATAGCTATTAAGAAAGAAATTCTTGACATCCATCTAGAAGAATTCACAACGCTTCTTGCTGCTACGGTAATAAGACTATAGACTGATGTTAGGTGAGTGACTAGAGAAAAGGGCTCCTCATTATCAATCCCATAATCTTGAGTAAACTCCTTTGCAACCAATTATGCCTTATATCTTTTAACTATTCCATCAGCTCGAGCCTTGACTTTATAGACTCATGTAAAACCAATAACAGACTTATTTGTAGGTGGGTCAACTAAGTCCCAAGTATTGGTGTTAGAAAGAGCTTGTAATGCTTCCACCATTGCTTGCTATCATAAGGAGTTAAAGTTGGGCCTCACGATAAGTGTGAAGTTCATATAGAGAGATAATAGTGGAATAAATATGGAAGTCTTTAAGATGAATAAATGGTTGACTTACTCGAGAGGACTGATGGAGGGGTTGCCCAAACTTAGTAGATTATGGTGAATGAATAGAAGAGGAAGATCTATTTGGTGAGGTTGTAATAAAAGAAAGCATGCATATCCAAAAACTTTAAAAGACTAATAGTTAGGAGCATGATTGAATAAGCGCTCATAGGGAGAGATATTATCAATGTTAAAAAAAGGGAATGCAATTAATAGGATAGACAACAATAAAGACTGCTTCTCTTTAAAGGTTAAGACAAGAAGATGATATAAGAAGGGCTCAAACAATGTTGAGAATATATCTATGTTCATGTTTGACTCTAATATTTTGTTGAAAAGTGTTTGGACATGATCTTTAAATAATGGTCCCTTATTAGTTAAGAAAATTGATGAATTTTTTTTATCTTTGTATTCCATTACATTATAAGTCTGAAATTCTTTAATATTGCAAGAGAACTGAGTGCGAATCATATTAGCAAAATGGGAGTAAATGGAGAATTGTTTATATTTATGTCACATTAGATAAATTCATGTATGGTGAGAAAAATCATTGATAAAGTTCACATAATATTTCATGTTATCCATAGTTTCATAGGGTGTAGGACTTCAAATATTAGAATGAATTAAATCAAAAGTTATTAAAAAGATATAATCATCAAGAGAAAATGCTAAAGCATGAATTTTAGATAGTTGACAAAGGACACAATCAAAGTGTTTAGTCTTAATATGACCTAGGTTACTGCTAGAGACTAAAGAACCTAATTTGGAAGTAGAAATATGACCCAAACGAGAGCGCATATATACAACTTGACACCAACAATAAGTTCTAAAGGAAGATTTAGTGAAGTAAGCTCAAATAGAGGTCTAAGCTTATGCTCTTTTTAAAGGATCTTGCCTATCTGTGGATCCTGCACTATCCAACCATGACTCAAAAAGGATAAGTTTACACCAAGTTCACTCAATTTCCAACAGAAATAAGATTTCATGAGAGTTTAGGAATAAGAAAAGTTTCAGGTAAATGTAATGTGGATGTATGAACAGTACCTGTATGTTGTACATGCATAGTAGAATTGTCGACATTATGAACAATGTATGTAATAGATGGTATTATTAAAGATTCAAAAATAGAAGAATCAAAGGTCATATGATTGTAACAGGTAAAATCGAGATATCAAGAATTTGAGGTACCTAGTGTGAAAGATAGAGCAGAGGAGCAGACTATACCAGAATCTGATTAAAGTTGTTGAATAAGGGCGTTGAAATCTTTTAAGGAGAATTTAGGATAGGTGTTTTATAATGGACCCTTAGTGGCAACAACAGTAGTGGAAGTAGACTAGAGAGACTTGGAAGAATTGTCTTTTTTAGAACTCTATTTGAGTCATTTTCTACATTTAGAGATGTGATGTCTGGGCTTTTTGTAGTAGCTACAAGATTCTTTATAAAATTTCTTCCTTAAGTTGTGAGAACAGATTATGTATAAGTTATAAATACAACAATAGTAGATAGGACAAATTTCTTTATACAGAGCATATTAAGGTGACTTTCCTCTGAGATGAGCTCCTCAATGATTGTTTCAAGATTGGATAGAGTTCCTTTTTGAAGAAGAAAGCTACAAATGAGTTCAAATTCACCCTTAAGAGTCATAATTAAATGTCATATATTTTGACAATCTCAAAGATTTGGGTAGATTGTAGCAGTATCAAGACTAGGCCAAACAAGATTGTCAAGTGCTAGTTGATCCCGAAATTCTTACAATTTAGACATATAATTGTGTATTGTCTGTCCAGATTGTTGTTGTATGAAATGAAGTCTTTTATACAACTGAAATTGGTGAACATCATTCGATAAAACATAATAATTTTTCAGAAAACTCCATGCCTTATGGGTTATGTCAAAATGTTGAAAGTCAAGTTTGATGATTTTGACACATGTATTTCAAAACCATGTCAAGGTTTGATAGTTTACTCCATCCCACGCCACCAATCATTTAGTGAATAAGTCAATGTCTTCATCTTTCTATTGAGAGGGTTTACGTATTTCTCTAACAACAATGCATAACGGAGTCTCCTTTAAGAAAGTTGCACATTTCTTCAGTGCAAAGATCATAGTTAAAGCCATCAAAGATGATATTAATAGGAATGTATTGGAGAAGTTTAAAGGCATCCACAATGAAAAAAGACAATAAAATAGGAGAAAAAGTACTTATAAAGATGGAATTTGATTATTCTGACCTCAAATTTGGATTTAAAACGTCAAAAAACCTTTAAAATTGATCTAGTTTACAGAGAACCCTGAATTAAAATATATTAAATCGGGCGATCAAATTAGCAGTCAACTCTTTTTAAAACTGAACCAAACTGATGGGTCTGAGCCGAATTAAAAAGGAGAGGACACGTGGAAAAATAATGTAAAGACACGTGTATAAATGACGTGTAAGTATATGTTACATGGCGGTTGACGTGTTTCCCACCTCCTGCGTCTAAACGGAGTTGTTTAACTTTCAGGCAAAACGACGTTGTTTAGGTCTTCTTATTCCTCCAAACACCTACAATTAGGGTTTCGAAATCCAGTGGCTTTAGGCAGCACATGATGGAGAGTGGAAAGCTTTTGATGATGATTTTTGTTCTGTTTTAATCTTATTAAGAAGAGTAACAATTGGTTACATGGAAAATTATTTTCAGTGAAAATTTAGAAATCCAGAATGCTTTTAGAAGAATGAAGTCTCTAGAATTTTGACTCTTTTTGCTACAAACGAGACTTTGATACCATATAGAAATAGAGAACTTGAGAAAAATGTATAAATATTCTCTATATTTGTATGTGTGAATAATATGATGTACATCTATCTCTTTATACACTTTAGGTGACTCTAACTAAAGAAACAAATCAACTAAATATGACATAATATTAATGTACATGATTTTAGGAGAAAATGAAGGCTAATTAGATGTTGAAAGTTCATTGCCAAGATTACATTAATAAAAACAATGAGATTTTGTTTAGATTTATAAATCATAATTTTTAAAACTAATTTTTATAAATTAGTTTGTCAAACAAAACTAACCTTTAAAAAAATAACGAGAATGCTTTGTGAGTTTAAATAAATTCATATAACTTATATCACTCGGATGATATTTTTAATATTTTAATTTTTACATTATTAATAGTACACTCAAATAAGGACTAAACTATTCAATTTTACTAGTATGTAAGCTTAATTAAAATTAAGAAATGTAACAAATTAAATTGCACCGCAATTTCAATATAAAGGACTTTTCTAATCAGCTGAATATATGAACTTTGAGATTACAAGTTACAAGATGTCATGTGCCGCGTCTTCATGATGTCTACCTTTTGCTTTTTGTTCTTCGTGGGTTAAATTATCAAGAAAAGTCTGGCAACATCCAAGTTTGTGTTGTGTCTTAAAGTTGGTTAATGACAATTCTGAGATCACGTCTTTAAGCTAAAATAGGATTTTGTTTGGAATGTGTAAGATTAGCGTCCGCCTAATTACGTTGGTGCATGACTAAAACGACCAACAAAAAATTACATCATTAGTAAAACAGGCCCTTGATTTCGATTAATTTGGATTGTCAATCTTCTTGTAAAAGAATTTAACCTCTTATTGTAACATTTTAAAATATTTTTATTTTTATATCAAAAATAGAATTATATAATTATTCCTGATCCCAACGTTGGTAAGTATAAAGTTATCACAATCTCTCTTTAATTTTTTATGCAATTGAGACCTAAAATGTTGGTATGTGTTCGAACTCTAATTTGATGAGAATTTAATTTTAGTCTAAGGACTAAAATTTTTCCAAATGAATTATTTTGGGAAAAAATAAAAAATATCTTCAAGAAATTATTTATTGGGTTAATGTATCCAAAATCCATTAGACCAGGAGGCTTACAACCTAATTAGGGCAATAATAACGATGTTTTGACACTTTCTAAAAAAGCAATACCATCACCCCGCCGCCACTGGCCAAAAGACATCACCAGCACGACCTAGAGTGATCACCACCACTGCCAGTCAGGTGGCCTTTATCGTATGTGTTTCCTTCATTCTTTCTTCAAACATGACTAACTACAATAATAAGCCTCAAATTTGGATTTATTGTAAGTCGGATTTGAAATATATGAAAATGAGTAATTGAGAAGTGAAAAAGAAAACCGAAAATTGAAGCTCTAATTGAATAATTAGAGGTTGATATCATGTCATTGAAAATCTATTGGTTGAGTTTGCTGAGAAAGGGTTGATGATTGTGAAATATTGTTGAAACCCTATGATATTATTTATTTGAAATTTTATTAGTTAGTTTGCTGAAATGGGGTTGATTTTTGTAGAATATGGTTAAAAATTAGGGTTTTACATGGTTTGGTCCATTTTTGAGATTTAAAATTTCATAACTATTCCAAATATTGAAAATTGAATATTTATGTTTGTATTGAAAATAAAAATTTTATTATGTATTGTACTGAAAATTCCATATATAATACAATTAGAATATTCACTTCTTTTATTACAATAAATAACATATCTAAAAAATAACGAACCGCATAACCTACTAAACAAAAATTCTTAAAGTTTAAATGAATAAGATTTTTCATTATCAATAGGGTTAATTAAAAAAAGTTTCAAATTTTATTTAGTTTTGTAATTAATACTAGCATAAACTTTAAGAAACGGTACTAAAATGCTCTAACTTTCAATTTACGTTCAAAGTAACTCCATATTAAGTTCTCTCTTAACCTTGATGACTTGGCTAGCTATATTAGATTAGTTTTTGCCACATGGTTGAGAAATAATCTAATTTTGTCATGCATAAAATTAATCATTTCATAAATTAAAAATTTTAAAAATTTTAAAATTCCTAAAATCTAACGTAATAACCCTAAAATCTTTCTTCAGTTGTAAGATGTTTTAGTCATTACCCTCTTTATGTGCTTTGTCATAGATATTTCTTCGCCATCATCACACCCCACACCCCATTTCTCCGTCATTGTTATGCTTTCCTGCTCTGCCATCGTTACGCCTTCCTTTTTTGCCTAGTAACATCCTGAAAATGTAAGCTTTGATTTATCTCTGTTGTGCTCCCTTCTATGCTTCATAATGTAAACTCTGATTTTGCAGATATCTCTGTGATTTTGTTGTTTTCTGGTTTGGCACTTAAAATGAGATAATAGCTTTTTTTTGGCTACATAAAATCAAGTTCATGTAACTTCTCTCGTACAAAAGTGGAAAGTATTTTGTGCACAATTTTGTGTACAGAATCTTAACTACCAAATAAGTTTTAATTGTTTTCTTTTGTTAATACCATTTAGCACCACAAAATTTTCTTATATCATATATTTATCTATGATGTTATGAGTTTTTATATTTATCTTTTTTTGTCCCCTTTTTTGTATCTATTTTCATTTTTTTTTGGAGGGAAATACGGTAATGGTATTCAGTAAGGTGAGTGCTGGAAGGGTACAAGTGACTTAATGCTTACAAAATTGAGTATGAAAGTTGATGATCATTTAATCTTTGAACTATTATATGAAGTAGTATTGTTCACATAGATATGGTTTTGATCATATCTTTCATTGCATGTACTTTATGACTATCTAATGGTGAATCAAGCCAAATCAATTTATCTTAGTCCCTTTTTTTGTAAAATAATCCAAAAGGTGATTGTAACATAAATTAGTCATTTGGCTTTTGTGGATGATCTCCTATTATTTTGTGGAGTAAATACTTACTCCTTGTTGTTCTTGATGAAAACTTTGAATGTTTTTTCTGGCATGTTAGGGCTCACGGTGAATACCAAATAAGTAAGATATACATTTCTATTTATATTAGGTTCTCCAATAACCTTAGCTCTCTTACTAGGTTGTCAATGCACAAAACCTCATTCAAGTAACCTAAGTATCAGTATTAACAAAGAAGATAAGATACACAAAGTGCATTACTTTAGTGGAATCATTCAAGAATAAAGTTAACGTGACAAAATAGATTCCTCTTGAGTGTAGGGAGACATCAATTCATATCCTCATTGCTAAAAAAAAATATGTATGTTAACTGAAGTGCTCATTTATTCTTCCTAAAATGATCATCAACAAGATTGAGATATGTGTTAAGAACTTTCTATAGTCAGGTAAAATTGAAGTTAAAGTCAAATGGGAGGAACTTTTCTTACCTAAACATGAGGGTGGTCTTAGGATGATATCTATGTAGACAAAACTATCCGTTTTATTGGCTAAAAGGATATGAAGATTATTCATTGATAGAGAAGCCCTATAGATAAATTGGATATATGCATATTATCTATCCAATACTAGCTTTTGATAGATTAAACGAAACAGGGACCAATAATGGAGTTTGATATAGTTGCTAAGAATGAGAGACCAAATCTATCCTTTCACAAAGAGCCAAATTGGCAATGGAGACAATGCTTAGTTTTGGTTTGACAATTGGTCAAATTTGGGACCACTATTCAAAAGGGGAGACCTTAATCATCTTCTTTTAAGGATTCCTCTGAATGTTAAGGTAAATGTGATCATTTCTGGTAAAAATTGGGATTGTCATTTTAGAGGTCAGACTGTATTGTTAACAACCTTCCCCCTTATAATCCAAATCCTTTTAGGAAGGATAAGACTCTATGGTTAGAGGATTCTTTTCTAAAAGTCTCCAATCTCTCTTACTATAGTATATTCAGGAAACATACAAAAAGTCTTCTAGTTTAATTTGACATAGGTGAAGACATTAGTTGCTAAGGCTTCTTTCATCAGTTGGTTACTTATAAAACACATGATGAAAACGAAGGATAGATATACTGAAGATAATGATTAGACATGTCTACTTTGTAACTCTTCCTAAATTCATTTCACATTTATCCTTCCAATGTTTGTACTCAACTGATTTTGGGGAGAATTAAATTTTGTTTACACAAGTTTTGTTAGGAAAGAGAATGGATGAATATACTAAGATGGGCTAGTGACAACTGTAAGAATATGTTATTATTTGATTTCTAAAAAAACTTTGATCTACCTTAGTATATGTGATAAATAGATGTATCACATCAAATTTGGTTTAGAAATAAAAGATTTTGCTTTTCAAGATGTCATTTCCATCACTATATTGCTTTTTTTTTAATCTTTAACCTACTACAATGCTTTAATAGTCATATAAAATTGAGTGCTTAGATAACCAACTACTTCTAGCTATGTCAAAGCTTGATTCCCAAAATGAGTACAAGTCTTGCAACAATTGTTAGCGCATTTCCTTGGAGGAAACCAAGTAATACAAAAATTATGTATGTGATTATTTTGTATTTGTTTGTTCACTTTGTAGCCATTTCTATTAATCATAAAGTTTGTTTTATTTGATCAAATATTCTTGATTAAACGTCAAAACTCATAATTTTATTCTATACAATTTTCTACTGCATGAGTTTGAGTAACCTTTTCAAATCCTAAAATGCAAATCCCTATTAGTGGCCGAACTTTTTCCATCAATCCATCAATTTTTGCTACATCAAGTAATATAAAGATGAGATAGATTTTGGAACTACTTTGGCATACTTCCTAGAAGTCGCTTATAATTGATCCACAACGCCAAGATTAGTTGTTTAAAGCCTCAGTAGGTGAAGCAATAAGTCAAACAATTTACCACATTCCAACTAGTAAATCACTCTTTCTATACATTACTATTTCCAGATATTACTATCTTAGACATAACAAGATTATCATTATTTAATAAATGAAAGTCATAAAATGCATATAGATTGTTGACGCATTAGTCATTTATTTGAAAAGGTTTAGACAACTAATATATCAGTTATTCGTGCCTATTTTTGGTCTACTCCATACTTAGTTATTAAGATGCATGGTAGCCAACCTTACGAATAAATATAGGTTAATCTAAGCAAGTTAGGAATGAAAATTTACCATATTTGGTGGAATAAAAATTATATGTACAACATTGGTTCTTGACAATCAAAGTTGTTTAATTACCTTGATAATTATTTTTAAATGTGTGAATCATATTTAAAGTGCTTGTGTGAGCATAAAGGCATATTAGTAATGAACCCTTGTTTTTTCTTTATTGCTACAGAGTCAAACAATATTCATCTAGGTTATTAAACTACTTTTGGGTTTAACCATCATATGTATTATAGAAAAATATAGGTGGAAATAAAATATACATAGATTTTATTGCATCTGCACTGGGTATATACTTGACATGGGAAGAGTGTCAAGGTCTTGTTAGTAGTTTCAAGAATGTTATTTATTGTTGATTTGATAATTTAACAAAAAATAAAATGATATAGTCTCAATTATGCCAAGAGAAGGCATTATATTCAACATAAAACAAAATTAGTTTTTTTTATTGTTATAAGAGTATAATATGGTTATCACGATCCTTAATAATTTTTCAGATTCTCTATATTGGTTACCCTTATTATAGTGACAAGATGAAACAATGGATAACAAATGCTAAACCTAATATCATTTAATATTTTTATCCATATAGTAACACAAATGTGTGTATTCCCTTTATTATTTTATCAATAACACAAACATGAGTATTTCAAATATAGATTTTACGATGTTGGTGTTATATAACTCATTAATGATCATTCAAATTGTAGGCATCTTGTAGGTATGTAGACTTGGAAAAAGAGTTGAAAGTTTGTAACTATAAAAATTGTGTTAGGGTAAGATTCTTATCTATAAGATTCATTTTTTATGTAAGATGTGAGTTTATATATTAATTCATAAAAATTTAAAAATTTGACATAGGTGTGATATTGGTATTTTTGTTTTAGGGTTAATTACCAAAAAAAGCCTCAATTTTTCCCAATTTGTCAATTATAGCTCGAACTTTGAAAAGTAGTAATCAAATGCCCACTCTTTCAAAAATTTTCAATTCTAACCCAAACTTCAAAAAGAAACAATAAATATACCTAAACTTTCAAATTTTTTCAATTCTAGCCCGATGTCAGTGTTTCCATTAAGTTTTCTGACGTGACTTGTCAACTTTGAATATTAATACACATCAGCCAAAATTAACACAACAAATAAAGATAATGAAACGGCGTCGTTTAATCATGTAATTTAAACAACTTTGTTGTTTAAAAATGACCTATATCAGATTACGTAGCCCCTGACGACCTTATGCTTTGATTTTAGTTTTTCTTTTCGTTTTCAGTTTGTTCTCTCAACACCCTTACTATTCGATTTTCAGATTATATAGCCCTGATGCCCTCACAATAAGGACATCAGGAGAATGAACTAAAAATAAAAAGCTTATTGGTATAATACGTTGTATTGTGAGAGTAGTTTGGGGCGTTAGAAGAATAAACAGAAAACAAAAGCATGAAGGCATCAGAAGAACAACAGATAACATCAAGCTAGAATTGAAAAAAAATTGAAAGTTTGAGCATTTTATTGTCACTTTTTGAAGTTTGGGCTAGAATTGAAAAAATTGAAAGCTTGGGCATTTTATTGCTATTTTTTAAAGTTTAGGCTACAATTGAAAAATTGACGAAAGTTTCGGCTTTTTTTGTAATTAACCCTTTGTTTTATGTTTTAAGTTCTATGTAACTATATATCTTCAGCGTATGATGCATCTTAACAAACATCATTTTTTGAAACCACTACTCTTATTAGTTTATATTAATGTCTCCAAACACTTCTAGTTATGTAATTTGGGAACATCCAATAGATTTATAAATATCCATATTATATAGTAATTGTATTTCTTTAGGCTCAAGCATTATATTTTCCTATCCATATTCTAATGCTTTATGACTTGTTAAAATACAATTGTGTTGGAAAGGATTATAAAGCATCAATAAGACCTTTTCATTAGAAACTACTATGAATAAAAAAATTTAAAGGAAAATATGCATAAATAATCTTTTTTTAATTAAGAACTTATATGAATAAAACTTTAATAAAAGCCAACATTTAATGCCAGTAAAACATTAAGAAAAGAAGTTAATAAGCTCAAGGAATGTCTTTTGTCATTTGTCTACATTTCTCATTGGAATTCAAAGTTAAATACCTTACTTTAAAACCAATAAGCCTAGACCTAATATTTGAAGTCTAATTTTTGCTTTGTAACTAAAATGAAGGTGTTTAGAAAAAGAGAACATGGCAATAAACTAACAATCTTGAGCTAACAAAGAGCCCATACTTATAGTGAAGGTTATCATAGACTAAGTGATCCTCTGAGATAACATTATTAGCCACATTCTTAAAGGTGGGCAAGTATTCCATCCAAGTTTAGTTGCCAAATATTCCACCAAAGTAAAAAAAGACAAATGACATGCCAAAAACCTATCCTAAGGACCATATTAAGAAGAAAATCTCTTCATATAATATTCAAATCCTCAATTTCCAAATCATAACATAATGTTAATATTGTCAATTTTTAAATTATAATATAATTTTCAAATTCTCAATCATTTACAAAATAATCTCCAAATCTTCAACTAAATCACAACATAATGTTCAAATACTCAATTAAATTAAAATAAACATGGTTCATTTTGTTGTAGATTCACTATCATTGACTTGATATTTTCTTAGAGTTGATCTCTTTACCCTTATTTTAAACTTTGTCCTATCTGTAGTTGTTATTTTTGCATTTGTGTTAACAGCTCTATTTTGAGAAGCTTCAGTTGGTTTGAATACTTGAAATTGATTTTCACCATCTATAAAACATCATAATCAAAAAGTATATTGTTATCACCTAGGAATAAATAACAATAACTAACCAAAACATTGTAATTAAGTAAAATAAGTGTTCCCACTAACTTTTCCAAATATTACTCTATATCCTTGAGCAACCTATATACACATATAGTTTTAAAACAAAATTTAATGGAAAATTAGAAATAAAAATGAATATTCACTCATCACCACTTTTCCTTTTTTAAGATAGATGTTCCAGTGTTTGATCTTGTAAATATTGATTGTTTAGCTCTTCTTCTTTTCCCATTGTCAATGTTGGATATAGGTACTTTGGTCTTCCTTGTTTTCATTGTACATGTACAAATTGTAATGAATAATTAGAAATATAAATAAAAATTTGAATCAACATAATTATAAGTAAGTATACAATTACCTTAACAATTTTAGGTTATCTGTAAGGTTGATTCATATTTTTGCATCCTCTTTTATTGTCACCAACTTTAAAACAATGTTGACATCTCATGAGTAATCTTACTTTTCTCAATTTGTTTGGATTTTGTGGCTCTTCACCTTTATCACTTATTTTAGCTTCTTTGGGCATTCTAGGCAACTTCTTGATTAAAGGACATAATATGGGCTACATGTTTCCAATCTTCAACTAAAATTTGGGGCCACTAATGGGTTCTATAGTATACTAATAACTCTTCAAATAACATTCACGCTTGTAGTATTAGCTCGTATACCCACCGATATCATCTCTTTGATATAATAAATAAATAAAGGCATACTTACTTGGGATCCTATTAAATCCTAAAGTCTATACTAGCATATTCTTTCTTGTAAATCAATATTGAACTTGTCTATAAAATGCATGACTTTAAAATTCAAACTTCTGTGTTGTCCTGGTGATGCAATGTTACTTCCTATTATACTTTTTCCTCCTTCTTCCTTACCCTTAGAATATATCATTGGTTGATTTGATTATCATATCCCTTTTTCAGGAATTCAAATTATTAAAGTAACTTGAACGTCTTATAGCATATTAATTAAGTTGGGCTTCACAAATGAATCTATTAAATGTATTTGATATGTTATTATGAACAATTTCACTCTTTGGTCTTTTGTTCACAAATGCTTTCACAAAAGTCTTAGGATTAAACACTTTAAAGTCATTACAAGTCTTATTTGATATATTCTTCAACTGCTTCATTATGTCATCAAATTCTACTTCTATTGTGCAATTAATTGCTTGCTAAAATAAAATAGTCTATATGTGGCCTTTATGTAGTTTAGACCAATTTGTATAAAAATATTAGGCATATTTTCTATGCTTAACTTCTTAGAAGAGATTCTTCAATGCATCCACTAAACTTGCGTACAAATAAAGAATGAAAAAACAATATAATGTAAGTAGAATAATTCAAAGCACATATAAAAGTAAATAATACGAATATTTAAATGTTTACCATTTGTTGATCAATTACAAAAGTTTATGAATTCATACTTATATTTAGGTCTGCATCAAGAAGATTTAAAAACTAATGTCAAGATTGGTAATTCTCTCCCTCAACCATATATGGTATATATGATTATCTCTAAGATGCTTAATTGCAGTTAATAAAGTACCTCTAACAAATATCTTCACAAACATCCATCTAGCCCAAATATTTTCATATACAACCACTAAGGAAACCATACTTCAATGTAGTATATTCAATGTGAAACCTCCTAAATATTGGCTATCTAGAATTTTCATTAAGTTTAATTTGGGTAATGAATTGTCCTTCTTTATTGGTCCGTCACAATTCTTGTCTTTAAGATCATAGTTTGCTTTATGACTTTCCATAGATCATTATAACATCACAATAACTTTCCATTTAGCGCTATAATAATTTAGTAACCTATACTGAATACCTCTTTTGAAGATCATCTATCATCTCATTAATTGGCCAGTTGTTCCTCCTAAACTTATGTAAGAATTCATTTGCTCTACATTTCTTACCAGCTTGCTTGTTTCTTTGCACTTTCTTATGACTACATTTATTTTCTAATATCTTCACTATAAAGGTTTTTTTTCATTTTTAATCCAACTATCATAAATCCTAAAGGGACATTGTGGCTCATAAATAGCCTTTATTCTCATATCAGATCTCACCATGGAAACATCATATTCATTTGTAACTGTATAATTTCTAATTGTTTTCCCAAACTGATCTCATCCTTAAACTTCATGCCAATTTTAAAATAAAAATATTTCATATCTACTTTTGGATTAAACACAATATACTTCTTCCTTGCGATAAATGCCTCACACCCACCATTATCACTACAAATTGGTGATTAAACTTCATCATCGTTATTCCTATGTTCACAACATCAACCATGTGAACTCTTCATTACCGATATCAAAATCATATTCTTCACTGTCTGTCATAGCATTATCATAACCATGCTTATAATAGATTTCAATATGGTGGTTGTTCAATTCTTTTATGCTATGAAGCATTGACAACATATCTTTATTATAACGTAAGCTCAACTCTTTCAAGCATCTAATTATTGGAAATTTGTAAAATACAGATACAGCTCTATGTCCTTTATCTTCTAATACTCCTTTTAGTACTAGCTTACTAAGTTCATCGACACCCATATCCTTTTTACTTTTAATCTTGCCCTTAATATATTTGTTGTCATTTTTTTCCAATAACCAACCATAATGAAATTCAAAATTTACCAACATATGCATTACAAATAATTTTAGTAGTAGTTTCCAAAAACATATTAAAGACAATGAGATTGTAAAGCTCTCAAGAATTATTCAAGGTAAAAAACAACTTTTCATCGATTACATATTTTTAATTGAACATTCTCATTTGTACATTCTCATCCATAAGTAAATTGTACGCACTGTACAAAATTACGAGCTTTTCTTTTTTTTATTAGAATTATTTAATATGTTAATAGACTATTCTGATCCCTTAGACCTTAATCCCAAACTTAAAAAGATACATAAAAAACAGAATGTATCTAGAATTATGAGTGGATATGAATGAGCATGTATACATAGCAAAGAAAGATATATGTAGGTTTCTTATACAATCCAAATGTAATTTGAGATATGGGGTGGTTTGGTATAGATATATTAAAGATGGAAATCACAAAATCCAAACTCTAAGGCATTAGATATAAATGAAGAAATTTCTTGATTTATCCCAAGGCACTCCATAATATAAGATAGTGAATTTGGGTGAATGATCTGGGTTTGGATACAATATTAGGTGGGTTCTCAACCTCATATTGTTCCAGTAGTTTTTCATTGTCAGTTATTAGTCATACATAATAAGCTGAAAAGACTCAAACAATTGAATAGTATTGTTAACGCTTATTAATGAAACATTTTAAAAGGTTAATGTAAACCCGCAAAAATGGTATCCCATGGAATTTACGGGATTACTTCACATGATAAAGTGAAAGATAAATTATTAGGTTATAAGTAAATAAATTATTAGATTATAAGTAAAAAGGCTTTTCCATAATGTTACGAGGTAGAGAAGGGAGCATAAAAGATACACATCAAATTTTACACTTCCAAAACGTTACTAGGCAGAGGGGGGAAGCTTAACAATGACAGAGTTCGAAGGTGTAACTGATAGAATTTTATCATTAATTATGTGGTCTAGCATATTAAACATAATTTTGTACAAACCCCGATTAATTAGTCTTCAAATTTCATACATGTCATTGGATCTGTGATTATGGGCTTGCTATAATGGGTAGGCTTGGCCCATGTTTGTAGTGCACAGGAGGCCCTACTGCTAGCCAACTTTAAATACAGTCACCCCATTGAGAACTGTACGTGCATCATTCAGGGTTTGGAATAATAGTAGTCAATCCTCTGCATCTCTGTCGCTCCACTTCACAGAAAACAACAATGGACTCAATTGTTCCTCAATTTTCAGGTATTTTTTCATTCAATTCTTGAAGCTAGCATGTTGCAATCATAGGGTTAGTCTAATTGTATTGATTAATCCTGTAATTAATCAATTATCTGTTGGCAATCTTATGCATGTTCAAGTTTGTACACGTCCTGATATTGCTTTTGTTGTTGGTGTACTTGGGAGATATTTAAGCAACCCTGGTGTGGGTCATTGGCAATCTGTGAAATGAGTTCTGAGGTATCTACAAGGTACTAAAGATTATATCTCACTTACAGGATGTCTGATCACCTTGAGGTGATAGGTTATTCTAATTCTGATTATGGTGGCTACCCTGATGATCACAAATCCACATCAGGATATATCTTTATACTTACAGGAGGAGTTGTATCTTAGAAAAGTGTTAAACAAACACTTACAGCAACTTTAACTATGGAGGCAGAGTATGTGGCTTGTTACGAAGCTACTCGACAGGCAATATGGTTGAGGAATTTCATTTCTGAGCTTCATCTTGTGGAGAGTGTTTCCAGACCTCTAACCAT
>JAOTAY010000189.1:5204683-5214954 GCA_025629805.1 Erythroxylum baracoense | reverse complement strand
GTGTATCTGAGAAATGATTTATCTGTGATAGTATTTGATACTTGTTAAGTGGAGTTGAGCTGTATGATTACATGCTATACTTGATCTTGTTATATGATATGAGTGAACCATCGAGGATGGTTACTTTATTGAGTTCATAAAACTCATCAAAATTGCACCGCTGCTTTTCAGGTTCGAGAGTGAGATGACCTAGGTTCTAAGACTCCGTAGAAGCATATTTTGTGCAACTATCACTGTCAGATTTAGTTCAGAGGTCGGTCAGCTGAGATTTTCATGTTTATTGTATTTGGTATGTATTGAGTTGTTTAAACTCATAGGATAATGTTATAAACCTGGGATGGTATTGTGTTGTATGAAACGATGTAAATTATAGATTTTGATTAATGTGATAACTTTTTGAGTTTAGAAAATGTGTGATTGATGGTTTAGTGTGTCGTGTCATGTTATGTACAGTGAAGGTGAGATAGTTAACATGTCATTTCTGACAGACATGTACACATGTATCTGATGGAAACACGTGCATATGTCAGTTGAAAATGGGGTGTTACAAATCCATATTTTAAAATTTAAAAATTTATGAACTTAAAATTACAATTTATTAAAAGAAATTACACAATAACACAAATTGTGCTCTTTCAGTCCAATTCGTTACAATTTAGATTCTTGGTTTAAATATTACAAAATATCTATATTGATACAAAATTAAAGTCAATAGTACAATTCTACCATTCTAATAAAAAATTAATAATACAATTCGATTCTAAATCCTTTTCTATTACTCAATTCAATTAAAATATCCAAAATATATATATAGCCCTAGACTCCTAATTGAAACTCTAAGCTGGGAAGAGATAGGAAAAGAGAGAGAATTCACTCTCTAACTCTTGTTTAATAACTGATTTGGAAATTAAATTATAATTGAATTAGGATGGTAGATGTGCAGATTTAGTTTAAACCGTAATCTTATAATCTTTGGTAACAATGAGATTTTTGGCTCTAGAACCTAATATTGATAGCCTTTTATTATTTATGATATTAGTTCCATATGTTTTCCGTAGAATGTGTTGATTTAGATAATTAGATGTAATGGTTGGTTTTCCAAAAACAATTTTGCTAATTGGTTACTTGATCACATAAAAATAGGTTGGAGTGAGATTCTCACTATGTATGGATAAACCACGCATAAATATAATTTAATGAAACAGATACTGTTGGTAACTTCATTATTTGATACAAGCATAGTAGATTGTGTGAAAATACATTATTAATTACTTAGCAACACATAAGGCATTAGAATTGTCAATACTAGAGAGGCACACCTACTAGACAGTAAGCCATAAACTAGTTCTAGTACTGGAATACCTCATTATGTACAGTTAGTGGATATGGAACATCTGTAGTCAATGGTGCAATGTTAGTTATCTCCACAGTCTCTATCTGCACAAGAAAAGAAAAACATGATGTTAATGACAACATAGTTAACTATCAATATATGTGAAATTTCAATAACTGTATGAAATGATACTACATATGTTCCCATCACCTTATCTTGGAGATATTGATTAGCGGCTGTCAGTATGCCTTCCTAAACACCAAAAGAAATGATGATAATGAAATTGTTTTCTGTAATACTCAACACAAAGATTATTAATTCCAAATGCCACTTTAAAACAAATTACATATAATTGTTTTTGCGATGATTGCTGGGTGTCATAAAATTCACTGAAGTTTTACAAATTGAGACTAATCCTTTATGTTTTGCGATAAGGTATTTCAAATTTATTTTATAAATTACTAAGTACAAATTTTCAAAACAAATAAGACAGACTAGGTGTAGTTGGTCAATTGTGGCAAGCATGAATGTTAGTACATCTATTTAAGCCTAATACATTTTATAAACTTATACTAATTTGTTTTTAAGACCTAGATAAAGTGCAATGATCTAGTATTTATTAGTAAAAATTCAACAAGTTCAAGTTTTCTATTTTAGTAGGGATGATGATGGGCCGATTCATGGGTCGATCCCGTTAATTTTTTTTAAATTAAGAGTGTAAAATAGTTTTTAATTAGGTCTAGGCCTAACTCTTCTATGCAAAAAAATATATCATTTGCTTAAAAAAGTTAGGTCTCGGGTCGATCTGAATTTGAACTTGACTCATGGTCCGACCTATTAAAAACATCTAAATTTGGACTTATGGGTTAACCCATTATCATCCCTACATTTTAGTAGCAAAATGGCTACTAACAATTATTTCCAAGAATTAATGGACATTTCTCAATCACAAATTTGACAAAAGAAAGCACAAAGAAAAGGTTAATTGGTTATTTCACTTTTACAAGTAATTAGAAATTATTATTTAAATTCAAGAAAAGAATACAAAAGTTTCATCGATTAATTCATTTATCAACTAAAAAGTAGCAAGTTATAAATTAGATATAAAGATAGGTAAATCTATAGTTATGAAATAACAAGATAGGGCAAATTGTTTAACAATTTTATATAATACAAGGATCTTAAGAATATGATTTATAAAAATGAAAAATTTTGAACACTAAATTTCGTATTTTTTTAAAAAATTAAATTGTATAGTTAACTAAATCATGTAATTGGTTGATTTAAAAGTTTGATGCAAATTTATTTCGTAAATATTTGATTTTAAGTCTTATAAACCTAGTATAATTAAGCAATGAAGTGGATTATGATAATTTAATAATTAACAATTAACACATACATACTAAACACTGACTAATAACAATTACAGTATGAGAAAAGAGGCAATATCATTATAGTAGAAACAAAACGATCTGAACTGACCTTATTCCTTAGGAGCTGAATCTCTTTGATCATAATGTCCATCTGCATGGAAATAGATAAAATGGCCACTCATTGGAATATATTTCAATACAAAGGTTACATATATATTAATTAAACTAATTAACGAATTAACTAATTACATATATATTAATTAAAGTAATTAACGAATTAACTAACTGCGTATCACCTTGGTTGAGCGAATGTTACAAATCCAAAGTTCAAGATATTTTTCGAGCACCAGCAATTCATCCAATGTCATCTCACCAGCACCCCCTCCAAACATGTACCTGTATTTAATCATAGCAGATTCTAAACGTTTAGAAAGATTGATTCTTCTAGCATGTTACACCTAGATATATATCTAATTTAGCATTAATTAATATTCTGAAAACAAAGAAACGATGCAAGGATTTATTTGTATTTACCTGAGTCCTTTCTGGAGTGTCTCAATTTCTTGCTTTAACATGCTGATCTCCTCTTTAGCATCCTTCGGAGTATTAGAATTTATTATAATTAATTGAATAATACAGTGAATATAACTCCACATAAAATGGTATCACGACGTTATATTTTGTTTTCAATAAAGAATGTTTACATCAAAACTAACGTAAACAGAAATTTGTTGCGTGACATACCGACATAAGATTCAAACTTTTGTAGGATATTATCAAGTTAAACCAGTAAGACAAGAGATTTAAGATTTAAAAAATTCAATTAATATTAGATCATTATAGACTAAAGATTGAAAAAAAGAAAATAATTTCAAATATGATTTCAAAAAATTGTACTTATCTATTGAAAAATTTGAAATTTAATCGAAAAAAGATATTGTTAAATAAAAATTAATTGATTTATTATGGTTTATAAAACTTATTAATTTACGAAAATTTACAGATTAATTAATAAACTGATTAGTTTTTAAAACAATTGCTACTAAAATAAATCAACATAAAAAGTTAAAAACTGAACTGAAAAGTTAAACGATTCAATCTTTTTATAATTAAACCGGTCAAATCGATTAAATAAACGGTTCAATTTTTTTATAATTAAACCAGTTGAATTGATTAAATATTTTAATCATGGTCTGCCATCGTGCAAGGCCCTAATCATTTTTACCCCTTAAAATCTTAAGCCTAAGCATTTTATTGGTTTCATAAATAGTATGTATTTTACAAATATTTACAGAAGAAAGTTGGTAGCTGATCTTATAAAACTAAACCAAATACCACAGTAATCTTTTTTTTTTTTCAATTAAGGAAATCAGATACTTGGAAAATAACTAGCAAAACTCTACATGTAACCATAGCATTACTTTACATTAAACCACCCAGTGTTTGAAGACAAAGAATACGAGGCTCCAAGTGGGCTTGGAGGACTTTTAATCTTTTTGTTTTCTTTTTCAAAATTCACGATGAGAAGATTATTTTAACCAAAAAGTGGCACTACCCGACACCGAGAATGTTGTAATATCTTGAACAATATGAATACAAGCATTTTGGAGTACGGTATTATTGTACAGTTGCTTAATTATTCTGTAAGTTAAGCATTAGAACAGCACCTGATGCTGGAGTAGACAACCTTTTTGGTTATCACTGCTGTATATTCGGAAATAACATATTCTCTATACGTTGTATCTACTTTTTCCAGAAGCAACAAGTTCAGTTCATGATCAGACGTACCAGAGGATTGGTAGGTTGGTCAGGCTGCTCCCCTGATCGAGTAGACTTCATGTACTTCTCGATAAGCCCTTGCATAGTTCTTTAATCATTCCATTCACACCACAAAGAATTTTGCATGAATATCACAAGATATTATGCGTACACATGCACAAAATTCAGCAAGTGATTGGTAATGGGTGAGAGGGGAAAGAAAGAAAGCATATATATACCCTTTTGTGGCCATTTCATAAAGCTTTCCGCTAGCGGAGAAAACGAAAACTCCAATTTCAGCATCGCACAGAACACCGAGCTCTTTGGCCTTCTTAAGGAGACCAGTTCGGCGCTTGCAGAAGGTGACTTGTCTGTGCACTGGATTCTCTATACGTCTCATCTGAACCTTTCCACGAGCCATATATAACATACAAAAGCACACAACCCCCCACTAGTATGAACTAGCTTCGAGGTTGCTGCGTAGGATCAGTTACTTCCTCTCCGAAGAAGCTTGGACACCTTCCCTCTTTGAATATCGACTTCATAGCCATATACATATATAGTCCCTCCCACCCACTAGATTCCCACTTCCACATCACTCTTGCTCGTGAGAATAATTGGTCGGCTATAAACACTAATTTATTAGTTTACTCTTTACAAAAGTTTTTAACTTTAATCTCTCACATCTTTTATGTTACTAAACAAAAGGATCGAATAAGTTACAATAAGCTTTACACTGCTGTGGTAGGCCAAAAACTCACACCTTATTCATCTTTTCAGTCTCTGGACCCCATGATACAATTGTCTAAGAGATTTTATATATTATGAGTAACTGAGATTTTATGTTACATGGGGGATAGTTTAGTTTAGGCTCTATTCAGTTCAGTTTCTAGTCAGCATGAGCATGCAATTGCTTTTCCACGTGCAACCCATCAATCATCGACCAATTAGCTGCCCATGTTAATGTCGTACTTTGCTGCACAGCTTTTCCGTTCGGCTTTTGCCTGTTTTTTTGGCTTCGTAGGCAATATATAATTGTTAAACCGTACGAAATAAAAAATTTTAAAATAAATAGTCAATTCTTAATCAATTTTACGTGATTTAAGATTTGTTTTAAAGCTTTTATATCTCTACGTTAAGATGAATCTAACATTGAGTCCTTTAGAATTACCTAGAGAGAGCTATACTAAAATAAAGACATAATACTCAATTTTTTAGTTTTATAGATTTTATTATATCATTAGAAGCGTTTCCTTCTTTGTATGCTGTAAGTTCGTTAATCTAGTATTCTCTATTGGTACTATAAATAATTATATAATGTTTTTGGAAAATAATAATCATATGATGTTTCATTTTATAAGAAGAGAGAAAATAATAAAAGTTATAAGAATACTCTTGTTTTATTATTTGTATAAATGTGTAAGTATTTGTGAGTATCTTATTATTTTTCAAACGAAGTGTTAATACATAGTTTCAACTATGACATCAAAAGACTATCTATAACTTAGCAAACCCAACCATGAGAATTAGTCACCTGAAATGAAGGCCATTTTCGGTTCACGATGCGTATGAGATATAGTCAACAAAAGTTTCCCGTAACCTCAAGATGAGGAAAGCTTGACTTAAATCGAAAGAGAAGTCTTAAAGAACAAAGAAAGATGAGAGTGTACTTACCATCATCCATCATGATTTGGATGAAAAAAATTGAAAAGAATAGCTAATAAATCAATGATTGGGGTTAACTAGGTGTATAATTTGCGATTTCAAACTCTAAGGGTTGAATTTGAAACACTCTTAATAAAGGATGACGAATCTATTTCAAAGTATTTCGTAAGGGTCTTAGGAGTAGCGAATTAAATGAAGAGGCTTGTTGAAACCAAGAAAGATATTCAAGTTGTGGAGGTCTTATGATCTCTTAGCTCAAAATTTAATTACATAATAGTGGTCACTGGAGAATCCAGAGATATGATCAAAATGTCTGTAAATGAGTAAAGTGAATCTTTGCTAGCTCACAAAGAAAGGATAAAACACGAAAAGAAAGATGTACCAATAAAATAAGATTTATTGGCAAAGTTATCCTTAAAGTTCAAAAATAATTATAAGGAGTAAAGTGTAAAAAGATAATTTGTATGCAGTACTGGATGTCGTCGCAAATGAGGTCATAGACGTACTCAGAGCCAAGGGGAGAGAAAGAAGCGAATAAGAATTTTTTAATATAAATCAACCTCAAAGTTTTCAACATGTAAAAAAAGCGAAAAAGGAAGAGGCAATTTTGGCAGAAATAATAAAAGGAAAAATGACAAAGCTCAAGTCGAATGTTGATCACGTGACAAGCATGGCTGTTATTATTGGGAGTGTTTTTCCAAGAGCAAAAGTGAAGCAAAGTTTGTAGAAACCAAATGAAGTTGCAGTCGAGGACACTATGCTACATAAAGTAAAGGATGAACCAAAAGTAAAAAGTGCACATTGTCCCTTGATCACATTTTTGTTGAATCTCTCATGTATGATGTTTTTCATAATGTTTGGAATTATGTAAAGATCAAGTTTACATAAGGTGCTATAAATAAACTTAATTTTAACAAAGTTGTTGAATAATTAAATCTTAATTAATTTAGGTAATTTAAGATTTTTTAAAAATCTTTATATGTCTAGATTAGATGAATTAACTTGGAAATCTTACATTAGTTAACCAGTAAAAAGAATAAGAGAATCACATTAAAAATATGAAAATAAAAAGTAAATTTCACTCTTTATAAAATCTTCTCTAGTTAACCTTTTTTAAGCCAGTAAAAAAAAAGGGAATTACAAAAAAGATATTAAAATTAAAAAATGAATTTCACTCTTTAAAAGATCTTTAAATGTATAACAAAATTCAATTACTTAAAGACTGCCTACTAGTTCATAGAAAAGTTCACACACAAATATATATTTTTTATATATAGACACGCATATCAAACTTCTTAACTGAACAAAATTAAAAATCACTTGGTCGAATCCATGTATCAAATCAACATGTGGATGCGATGGAGCATCAATTACGTGGCGACTCTTTTTGAGTCCACAGGCATTTATGTCTGCAAATGTGCCTGTAATCAGAAACCCCTGTTATTGCCCTAAAAGATCATATCAATTAAAAACAAAATCTGTCACTTCACTTTTTCTTCTATGCTACGTGATTTCATAGGGTCAGTTGATTCCTCAACTCTTCCCTTCCAATCACTCGTAAACCCAAACATTATGTAATGGGCGAAAAGACTCCTCATCATCTCTTTTTACATTTCCTTCTCATCTTCAACCTGAAGACAAGAATCTCACATTCAACAGAACCCCTAAAAGAGATCCTTCTCTTGACATTTCAAGAGTAAAGGCTGCTTTGAAAGGGCTTAGGCATTTGACACGTGGATAATTTTCTTTTCAAGCTGCTATCGTGGACTTATAAACAATGTCTTTGGTATAAAGCTTAAGTTCGATTATATCTTTGATCATATTGTAAGGAACAAACTTTAAGATTACATAAACGTATATATGTTCTTAGCAAATCCAAGTTTCTTATGATATTTTAATTTGAGCATATGGTGGGCACCTAGATATGATGATAAGATTCACAATTTTTCATCTTATATTATTGAGGTTGTGCATTTTGTAACATGCAAGGAATGGCCTAATTATATGCATGTACATCGATCGGGGACAACAATACGGTGATTCTTGCTTTCTTAGGAGTGGTCTAAATCGCTTATTGGAACTTAAAAAGTGTTTCTATGTATTGGAGGTGTTCAATTTTTCAAGAGGACTCTTCAAGGATTTCCAGAGGTTACGTTGCTTTTGATTTAAGCGAAAAATATTTAACTTTGAATTATTAAATTAAATAATTTATATAGTATATAATTAATAATTACAATATACGCTAATTTTTTTTAATATACAATCAGAAATATAATAATTGCTTGTTCTTTCATTATAAAAAATGATATCATAATTTTTGGCATTTTATTTTTGGCTCTTTTAAATAAATTCTCTTATGTTACCTAAGGTTCTTTTAATGTTAAAACTTGAATCATAGATCCCTTATTAGAGAGGAAATTATATACAAATCAGATGTTAATTTGCTAGAACAAGTGGGATAACCTAATAAAAAAAATCCTTTCATTTTCATTTTTAGAAATTTCAAAGCTTGCAATTTTGAATTGTTAATAATGAAGATATGATAAGAGGACAGGGACACTTTAATTGAAAATTTTAATAAAAGAACCTTGTAAGAATAGAAATATAATTTTTGGCTTAGTTGGAAAAAATATATTTTCTATACAATTTTATTTCTACTTATTATGTAATTAATGTGTATGAAGGAGAGACCATAAAGTCACATGTTTGAATCACAGAAAGAGCCTCTTTATAAAATTTACAAAAGGAAGGTTGTGTACATTGACGACCTTCCTAGACTCTCGCAAAACGGGGAGTCTTGTACACAGAATACGCTAAATAAATATAGTTAATATGTATCTTTAAGGGTCAAATAAGTCTTTAATATTTAGTTAATATAGAATATAAATTTTCTTAGTTAATCCTTAATATTATGAAGAAGTATAAAATAATAAAATTATTCGGACTCAAATCATTTGATATTATTATGTTTAATTGAACTCAACACATTAAGGATCCAATGGAATTAATTTTAGGGTGAACATTACACTTTAGTTAGGTGTCAAAAGGCTAAACAGGCGGTTTTAGGCGGTGCTTTTTGGGATTCTATAACGTAAAATCATATTCTCCACTTAATCTCGTAATTAACATCATAATCTTTTTCTTTTAAAGGACTCGACCTAAGTATATATAAGGTTTAGTTTAGGAATATGAACAACCGTTGCCTAATTAGGAAACTAAGGGCATAGTAAGTATGTGGCTCCGTCGTACAGCTAATTTGGTTAAGAGACCACAGATTGGCGAATTAGTTGCAGCTAGCTGGAAACCAATTGGTTGCTTGAGATGCTTGCTACTTATAATAATACAGGCACCTTTTGAGTAAGGGCCTGCTTGGTTAGATGTTAATTAATAGAATGGAACAGAACGAAATGGAACAGAAATGAATGGTTTATAATGGAATGAAATATAATATAGTGAAAAATTGTTTGGAAGGGATGGAACGGTTCATAATGCAATATAGTGAACATTATTTAGAAGATGGACATCATGAAATGTATTATATAATAAATGACTATTATACCCCTGATATTAAAATGGTTTTTGTAAGATGTTTAACGTAATGATTTTAAAACAGAAATCATGTCCAATTAAAAAGTCAAGCACAACTGTGACAAATAATTTTTTATATATTTTCTATTTTAAAATAATAAGAATTTTAATAAAAGTTTTATTATTTTATTATTAATTATATACAACTTATTATTAATTATTTAATAAATTTTATTCTATTATATGTTATTTATATTTAAAAATTATTTATTTTTATTTTTATTTACGGATGAGTCGCTGGAAAATGCAAACTGTCGGATAGAAAAGTTACTTTTTGGTTTTATAACTGGACATAGATAAGTACTCTGGTGGTTTTACCTTTCAAGTTTCGACTAACTGAATCCTTATATTATCAATTTACTGGAGCACTGATTTGCAAAATGAGATTTTCCCTTAAGATTATCAGGTTATGATTTCAGCTGCCTTTTGTATGATAGATTTCATATAATTTCAGTAGTTCAGTTATTTCACTGGCTGAAATTAATTTCTTCTAATGTCAGGATATATCTGGACTGCCACAGAAACTAATTAGGTTTAAACTTAGTACCGGAGAA
>JAOTAY010000189.1:5173033-5198011 GCA_025629805.1 Erythroxylum baracoense | reverse complement strand
CATAGCCATGCATAGACAGGTTAAGTCAAACCACTTTGACATTCCTAATATTTGGGTGGTCATGACATGTTGCTAGATGTCAATCATGATCTGTGATTATAAATTGTTTAATTAGGGAATTAAAGATAAATTAAAAGGAGTTTTAGAAACTTTAAGAATCAATATGTGATATTTGATCTTATAAGGACTAATTCGTAATTATGACTAAAGTTTAACTTTAGTTGTAATTTTGATAAAATCCAAAGATATGAAAAATATGATTTTTCATATAAAAGGAAAAATTAGAAAAATTTGGAGGTAGGACTTCTTACATTTTTTTCTCTCAAATTGGATTTGTGTTTTCTCTGAAAAGATCTATGGATACTATTAGAGGTCGGACGATTGAACGGCTTGTGGATTGATGGATTCATGGTGAAAGGAAAATTTACAACAGGAAATCGAAAAAGGTTAGCATGACCATGTTAATTTCTTGTTTTATGTTTCCGATTAAAGTTTGTTAAAGTTGATTATGTGGAAAATTTTAAATTTATTCCGTTGCGTTTAGATTCGATCTTGCGTTTATTTTCCTACACACTGAACATAAAGTACTTGTGATAGATCTTGGCAAAGTACATTTAGTTCATAAAAATTGACAAGAATGGACGAGTTTTGGCATGCAATGTACCCCTATTGGTTAAATTTCCCGTTAAGGAATGAGAATCACTCGTGCGATTAACAATATAATTGACATAATTAAGTTGTACTTAGTCTTAAAATTGGGTGATTTTTCTTAAAATTGATTCAAATTGTTAAAAAAACCATAAAGTGATTAAGATTGATGTTTTTTGATTGACTATGCGTAAAATTAATTTAAGAAAGACTCATTAGTATACTTAGTTCATTACAAAAATATTAAGTACGTATGTATAGTACTTAAGAATATGGAAAGTGATAGAGTCATGCGCGTGAGAGGACAATCTCCATTATATTCAAGATAATGTTCCTCATGAATTTAGCACAATTATGAATAAAAAGGTACTAGCCTTTTACTAATTTAATGGAGTAAGTGAAAAAATGACAGATAATTTTAATTGATCATCGATTTCTTCTAAATGTATAAGTGGACCTCTTGTGAAAACTTATACTGCAAAAACGTCGCAGTTCTTCTTTAAATATGAAGCTCCTCCCTATTTAAGATTTCATTTATAAGGTTAATTTTATATTCTTTTGATGTTTGATTAGAACGACTGCTATAATATGTCATAATTCTCCATATTTACATGGCCATAAATAATCGCCCGTACTATTCTGTTGGGAACTATCAATACTCGCATTATAACTAGCCGACAAGCATTAGAGGTGCATTTAGGAAAAAGTTATATGAACTTAAACGTCTTCAAGAAGAGATAATAATTACTTCGTTCATATACATTTCCTAGCGTCAAAAGCCTAATTAGTTGCCTAATTATTCAGATTCTGAGACACAAAATAAGTTCGATCAGACCTTTTTGACTTCATCGATCAATTTACTTGTAAAGCAGTTTTAGAATCAAGCTTAGTGGTTCCCTTTGTGTCAAGCTTAGCCACGTTGCTGGGGTGGAGCTTTTTTGACCGTCTTTTTGCGGTGGGATAATGAAAATAAGACATCTTTCTTTGTCTAATTAGAGAGTTGATTGGTCTTGATTCCACTTTTAGCTTTTTTTGGAGGCATAATTAACTATTTACAGAGATATAATCCATTGATTTGTAGAGATTACGTTCACAGGTAATAAGGTTTAACGGAAGTTAAACTTTGCTATAGTTGATTGAGATTAAACCTAGTTTTAAGGAGGGCCAGAATAGGTAGAGCTTATACCAATTTGATTACTAGAAAGCCATCCTTCTCTTGGTGATGGTAGTAATGTAATACGTAGTATAAACCTTATTACATACCCAGGATCATACATGAAAGGGTTAAGATCGAAGGAAATGCCAAATACTTGATTTCAGTTCCATCTCTGATTCCGATGTCGTTTCCGAGCTCCAAACGATCACGAATCTCCCGGGATCTTTACGGAAAGTGTTTCCAGACACGTGGTTTAGGTCTTTCTATAATTTTCTCAATATGTAAGCTCTCTTAAAGGGTTAGAGAACCGTATGCTTACGAATGATATGAGCAACTGTAGGAGACCTTAACCTATATATATAGCTTCTATATTGGGCTTCCCTATCATAAATCCGATATGGACCAGGTTCACACTAAAAGGGATCTGTTTTTTCCCGAACTTCGACCCATTGATTTAGATCATTTACTGGGCCACTTTATTACTCTTATCTGGATCAAATTACGTAACTTAATCGATAATTTATTGAAAAAATAAAATTACAATTAATAGTTGTCCACTTATTAGGAAAATGACAAAATTGTCCTTAGGGACAAAAATGTCTAACATTCTCTCCCTTATACAATTATTAATTGCAGTTTTACTCAAGTTCAAAACAGTTTAAAAAATCTGTTAATTAAGTCACGCTACTGAATTGGTACCAAATTTTTAAAAAATTTTGATCCAAAGGTAATGAAAGTCCTACATTTTGTCCTGCAAGGCTTTCGATACCGAAAAATATCAAACACATGTGTCATGTGTGACACAAGTCCAATATAATCACAAATATCTAATATCTTACTGACATGAATGGGAAAATGGTGTGTGGCAGACTAGGATGATACCTTTATGATCTAATATGTATCATCTTCGTCTGTAGGTCTCGATTTATCCAACTTTATGCTAAACTAAAAGTGCTAAACTGCAGCAGAGAAATCATGTTTTCTCTCACCGAATGCTAAACAGTATTAGAGAAAACTTGTTTCCTCTCACCAGATGCTAAATAGCATTAGAGAAAACCTTTATGTTTTCCAATCGAATGCTAAACTACATTAGAGAACCTTTATGGAATTAAAAACTTGTATCCTCCTATGTCATATGAAACTTTAAGGATATCCATGTAAACTTTATGTGTTTAATGACATAGGCTCAAGGTCAATCTTTATAAATGGCCAATAACCTTTAAAATGCTTAAGATCAACACAAATCTTAAAGCTTCCATATGTATTATAACTATATACAAGAACAACTATTTCTAAGGATAAAAGAATATGATCATCTTTATTAATAAATAATCCTAATGTCATAATACAACAAAATATACAAACATTTAAGGAGCAAAATACAGTGATCTTTAACTACTGCTACTTAAGGACTTCAACACGCCCATACCGGATATATGTCTAACAAACATTAGTGGGCGAAGTCCTTTAGTCAACGATTTAGCTAATATCTCCTCAGTCCTAATGTGCTCCACTTCAATGTCACCCTTCTGGATTAACTCTTTTATGGTCAAATACTTGACCTTTAAATGTTTAGACCCTGTGATACTCTTGTTGTTGTTATTGAACAATACTGCAGTAAGATTATCACAATATAACTGTGTGGGTCTAGCAATCGAATCCACTACAGACAACTCAGAAATAAAGTTTTTGAGCCAAACTGCCTGTGTAGCAGCTCCATAACATGCAACAAACTTTGCATGCATGGTCAAGGAAGTCACCAGTGTCTGCTTGACGCTCTTCCATGATACCGAACCATCTGCCAACATGAAAATGTATCCTGAAGTGAATTTGCGATCATCTGGACATATATCAAAATCGGTGTCTGTATTTGTAAGATTCAAATCGTTAACCTTTTTGTATGTCAACATATAATCCTTGATATCCTTTAGGTATCTTAACACTTATTTGATTGCATTTTTATGGTCCACACCTAGGTTAGCCAGATATCGACCTAGCAGTTTAACAGCAAATGCAATGTTCGGTCTAATGCACACCTGGGCATACATCAGGCTACCAATAACACTAGAATATGGGATATTCCTTATAGCCTCTCTCTTAACCTCATTCTTTAGACACTGTGCCAAAGATAATCTCTCTCCATGAGAGATAGGTGCTACAACAGATCTACATTTAGCCATATTAAACCTTTTTAGCACTCGCCCAATGTATACGCTTTGCGAGAGGCTCAACGAGTGTTGAAATCTATCCCGGTGATTCTATATACTGAGAACAAAAGATGCTTCACCTAAATCCTTCATGTCAAAATATTTGGCCAAAAGTTGCTTTACCTCATGCAACATGGTAAAATCATTTGATGCAAGCTAGATATCATCAACATACAGTAATATGAAGATGACTTTCGTACCCCTGACCTTATAGTATAAGCATCTTTCGACTTTTTTTCCCACAAAGCTGAATGAGGTCAGAACCTTATCAAACTTTAGGTACAATTATTTGGAAGCTTGCTACAAACCATATATTGATTTATTTAACTTACAAACCTTGTCAGTTGCATCATGATCCTGAAATCCTTCAGGTTGCTCCATATAGACCTCCTTATAAAGGTCACTATTTACAAAAACGGTCTTAATGTCCATTTGTTGTAGCTCCATGTCATGATGAGCTACTATTGCCATAATCGCTTTAAATGCATCCTTCAAGGATACAAGAGAGAAGGTAACATTGAAGTCAACTCCTTCTCTCAGAGTGAATCCTCTGGCAATTAGACGCGCCTTAAATTGCTCAACTTGACCCTGTGTGTCCTTCTTGGTCTTAAATAGCCACTTGCAACTGACAAGCCTATAATGTTAAGGTAAATCAACAAGCTCCCGTACCTTATTATACCTCATAGATTGCATCTTATCCTTCATTGCTTCCCACCACATATCCACATGCAGTCTAGAAATGGCTTCTGAAAAAGTAGATGGATCCACAACATGTCCTACGTCATAATCTTGCTCACCCAAATAGACTATGTAATCTGAAGAGATAGTATGTCGCCTCTCTCTGGTGGATTTGTGCAACTGTACAAGTTCTTGTACCTTAGAAACCTCTTCTTAAATAGGTATAGGTTCTTGTGCCTATATAGACACAGTACTAGGACCTTCATCCACCTGAGCTGACTGTATGAGAGGTGGCTATGAAATAATCGTAGTATCCATCTTGCTATCTTCTAGAGGATGTTAGGATCCTCCCTCATCACAGACATTATATTCCAGAAACTTAGCCTTTTATGATTCCACTACTCTGGCTCCTCCCTCTTTACAGTAAAATATGTAACCCTTAGAGTAGTGGGGATAACCCACTAAATAGCAACAAGTTGAACGAGGTTACAATTTCCTCTCATAAGGATTATATAACCTTACCTCAGCAGTGCAGCCCCACACACGAATGTGTGCAAGGCTTAGCTTCCAGCCCTTTCAGAGTTCAAAAGGCGTCTTTGGTACTGACTTGCTCGGTACTTTGTTTAATTTATATAATGCCATCTTGATGGCTTCACCCCAAAGGTATTCGAGTAGGTTAGTCCTGCTCTGCATTGACCTTATCATATCCTTTATGGTGCGATTGCGCCCTTCAGCCATGCCATTTTGCTTAGGACTACTTGGCATAGTGAACTGAGCCACTATTCCAACTGATTCCAAATACCCAGCAAACAGACCTTTTTCCTGTCCTGAAACCCAATGTCTGCATACTATTCCCCTCCTCTATCTGATCTGACTATCTTTATTAGTTTTTCCAATTGGTTCTTAACTTTAGTCTTAAAGATCTTGAATTTATCAAGAATTTCAGACTTCTCTTTAAGCAAAAACATATAACCATAACAGGAATAATCATCTATAGAAAATATCTGGGATTGCACAACGTGACCGTATAGGGATCACTAACATCCGCATGTATGAGGCCCAATAATCCTGAAGCACGAGTTGACTCCTTATTCCTTATCTTAGTCAACTTACCCCTACAACAATCAACACAGGTCTCCAGATCACTGAAGTCTTGGGAGAATGTTATCCTTTATCATCTCTCAATCCTCTCCCTGGAAATGTGGCCAAGACATTGATGCCACAACATGTACGATGTGTCCTTTATGAAGGTTCTCTTTCAAGTAACAGGTTCGAAAACATAAGAAGAGGCATACATTTTATTAGGTGTAAGACACACACTATATAATCCGTAGGATATAGTCTGATATGTCTTGTGTTAATAGAAATATTTACAACTGAATTATCAAATACAAAACGATAACCTTCCTTATCCAAAACTGATATAGAGATAAAGTTTTGTCTAAAAGATGGTATATAAAATGTGTCTCATAAATATAATATAAACCCCGTATTGAGGTTTAATCCTACATCTCCTACATACTAAAAGTCCAACTCTTCATTATTGCCTACTATCAACTTCTCCCCCCCTCTAGTCGGTCTTCTCCTGAATATGAACTCCTGCATCCTGGAAGCAACATGGTTAGAAGCTCCACTATCTAACCACCAAAAACGTGATATGGTTATAGCTACATTGCATTCATGAGTCATAAAGGCTGAGTAGTTAGTTGATAGTTCCTATTTGACCTTGCATAGCTTGTACTTCAGGCAATCGGACTTCCTATGCCCCTTCTTCTTACAGAAGAAGCACCTCATACTATTTAGGTCATATGGGCCCTTTGCAATGCTGGACTGTCCACTCTTAATCTGAGGAGAGGGTTTGGGTTTCTTACCTTTACCCTTACCCTTAGGCCATTGGGGTTTAGCCTTTCCCTTACCCTTTGCAGCTACAAACATAGATGTATGAGGAGAGCTCCTAATCTTCTCCTCTGCTGCAACACACCAGGAATTCAAAGCATTGATGTCCCAGTTCTCATCCTGTGAGATGTAGGAGGTGACCAACATCTCAAACTCCTGAGGAAGAGTGTTTAGGGCTTGATGCACTATCAGTAATCGATATATCTAATGCCTTCAGCCTGCTCTAAAGGTGCACCATCCGGATGATATACCCTCAAACGCCTCCCTTTCCAGTGTACCTCATGGAGAATAGTTCCTTAATCAAGACGCTCTGCTCAGCATGAGAAGACACCATGTACCTCTAGGATATGTTATCCATGAACTCCCTCACTATAGTCGTGTCTGGAAATCCACTCAACAGATGATCAAGTATCGACCTCTTAATGGTCAAATACCACATCCTATTTGACCTTTTTTAGGTCGCCATCGTCGCTCTGTTAGCTTTCGAGATGACATTTATAAATGGGGGAGGCCTTTTGATGTGCATGACCATGCTGATGTCTGCCATCTCCGATGTAAATTCCACGTCCTTCTTTCACTTCTTGAAGTTGAAACCATTTAAGATTCCAATGGTGCGGCATTATTGTTTACAAAAAAGGTGACTGAAAAACAAAAAACACAATGTAAAGATTAGTATAAATGTAGGACAACAACGATACTTTAACACATTGAAATATTATCTATACAGAGAATCCGATTGCATATATTACGAAATACTTGTGGGCTAAATACATAATATATACAATTAGACCTCCACATAAAAGTGATCAAAGTACAAACCATCAACTTTCATGACACTACCACCTGTGGGTAAATAGATCATTTAAGCAACAGTCTTCCTCCATCTAATGCTTTTATGTACATCTTAAAATCTCATATAAGGTCAACACTTGTAGGCAAAATAACCAAATATGAGACCAGAAACAATCCCAAATTTGCAAGTGGTATAATCCAAATACTGACTCGAAAGGCCACTATAGTGACTACAATCTTATTAGTACCCAAAAAGTATCACAAACACAAGGGATACAGCCTTATGTTATCCTCACGTTCTATATGGGCATAATGTATGTGAAAATTAATTAAAAATGCAAAAAACAAATGCACAGTCAAATAATCACATACAAAAACTGAAAACATCGTCTTTAAACTTTATTTGAGACTTTTATTTAAAAATTCTCAATGAGAGTATCTATCGTACTTTTCCCGAATATCGAACCTACCACATAAGGCATAAAACTTTAAGTATCTCCCTTATGTGCATTTCGGAGTACAAAAATGCACTCAAAATCAGCTTTAAAAACTTTTCCAGAATCTAATTACCAATGTAATAAATCTAGAAAAATTAGAAAATCACTTAAAAAATTCTCCTAACCTGAAAACTAACCCAAAAATACCCAGGATAGCTTTATGGGAATTTCTAAAAATTTCATTTTTTTTGCACTATAGTCCGTACAGCTGACGTAAGCATGAGATCAGCCAACTAACGTGGCAGCCCATCAACGACGCGTGCCAAATTTGTCCACTCGCCCTCGATATGCATACACACGCCACCACGTGTCTGCAATCTGACGGGCCACGTGTTTAGACAGATGGGACGTGTGTATAACATGCACCCGCCGTCCCACGCTTGTTGGAGCGCAGGTCCCGGGTTGCGCGTACAGCGTACCCTCGACATGCATCTGTCGCTCCGTGAAGCGACGTGGCAGCACGTTGTTGGCGCGTGCGCTGCACACCTTAATCGTATGATGCTAACCATGGCTACTGTAGCAGCGTCGTGTGCGTGCGGTGCACGCGCCTGATGTTTCTTCTCCCACCTCCACCTGAGGTGATTTTCGGCTTCCCGAGATGTTTTTTTTGCTCCATTCGACTCATTTTTGACCCGTTTTTCATAGCTAGCCTTATGTGTACCACTTTTACGTAATTATATACATAAAAAAGTTAAAAAACGAATCAAAAACTGAGGAAACTCATATGAGATGAAAAATTGAAAAATCTTCGTTTCCGATAGCCCAATCACATAACTGCTCTGATACTATGTGTAATACATAGTATAGACCTTATTACGTACTCAGGATCATACATGAAAGGGTTAAAAACGAAAGAAATGTGAAATACTTGATTTCAGTTCCATTTATGATTCCAATATCGTTTCTGAGCTCTAAATGATCACGAATCTCCCAGGACCTTTATGGAAAGTGTTCCCGGACATGTGGTTTAGGTGTTTCTACAGTTTTCTCAATACGTAAGCTCTCTTAACAGGTCAGAGAACCATATGCTTACGATTGATATAAGTAACTATTGGAGACCTTAACCTATATATATAGCTTCCATATTAGGCTTTCCCATTACAAGTCCGATATAGACTATGTCTATACTAAAAAGGATCAATTTTCAACCCGAACTTTGATCCATTGATTTAGATCATTTATTGAGTTACTTTATTACTCTTATCTGAATCAAATTACATAACTTAACCGATAATTTATTGAAAAGACAAAATTACAATTAATAGTTGTTCAGTTAATAGAAAAATGACAAAATTGTCCCTAGGGACAAAAATGTCTAACAAGTAAACCACCCATAAACCTATATTTTGGATGCTTTATTTAGTATCAATGAGATGAATCGTGTTATATTTTCTTTTGATTGTGATCTAATAGTCATCTCCATGTTCGATTTGATTGAGAAAATGTGCATATGTTATGTTATATTATCTTATATTAAAAGTTTATCCAATTTTATAAATTTCAGGTTATCGATCCATTCTCCTAAATTTTCAACCATTGTTTTTCTTTAAAACATAAACTGTCAAAATAAGGTGGAAAACAAACTCTTTTGCCATTTGATTCGCTAATTGTCGATTTTTAACTGAAATTTAAAAAAAAATTGACAATTTGTTTAGCAACCTAAAGTTGCCGTAAGTGTTTAATGATTTATCTTGGAATTTTCCTTCAACGAAAAAATAATGCGTAATAATGGCCAATTCACTAAAAATGACGTGTTTTATTACCACTTGTAACGTATAGTTATCCTTGCTTTTCATAATAATTATTTAGAAGCTTTTTTTCAGTAAATAAATATATAGAAGACATAGAATCTGTTATTATTTAATTTAAAAAGGATTTTTAATGTTTAAAATTACTGATTTTTTTATTTTTTTTATTTCTTTTCTTAGATTTACTTTTAAAATAACAAAAAATACATAACATAAATAACACATATAAACTAATTAAATGTTACTAAGATAATGACCTAATTCAACTCTTAACCATGACTCGAATTAATTAAATTCGATTCAAACTAATAAACTTGAACTAATTATTAATTTCAGTCGAGTTTAATTATTTTAAATTGTGTTTAATAGTATAAGTTAGATTATTATGTCAGTAATATTTATTAGTATAATATTTATTAGTCCATGTATGATATTTAAGTCATATGTGTTTTATCATTAAAAAAATGAAACTTTAATAGAAATTAAAAAATTAAAATCATCAAAAATATTTTCAAAAAATTTAAGAATCATAATTTTTCAACTACTTCCAAAGAACAGTTTATATTAATTGTCTTAGAACTACTAATGGAAGGCCGACGAACTTCACAGATGATGTCAAGTAGAATGAAATAGACATGAATATTGTTACATTTTTTTTATATATATAACTTTAGTTGATGAAATTTTATTTAGCATAAAGAAGAAGAAAATATTAAAAATGATATATGATCATCTAAAAAAAAGCACTACAAGCTCAAGTCATTTCCCAATAAAATTTTCTTTAAGAGGAAACTTTGTACTTTTAAAATGTCATAATCCAATTTGTGACTAAGTAAATTATAATTTGCTTATTATATTCTCAACGGTCACATCTTTGGGCAAAGGAATAGGGTTAAATGAACATGTTGGACTTCAAGTTTATAGCCTATCTAATTAGAATTAACTCGTCAGTAACTTAACTAATAATTTTCTTACAGTCTACTAAGTATTTGATGATGTTACAGCCAAAAAAGGTCAGTACAAGAATAAGAAAGACAAGTATTATGGTTCATAATAAGCCGAAGCTTTGACAACGACAAGAGAGAACGACAAAACATGGTCTAAGTGGGAGCAAAATCACGGTAGGTCAAAATCAAGAAGTAAAAAATAAATATATATTATGAATGAGGCAAGAAATGTCATTTGAAAAATAACTACGAAAATTTAAATGAAAAATTTATAGTCCTCAGAAAATTTTTCTAAGTGCTTTAGATGATGGCAATTCGGCTTCACAGTGGTTAGGCTAGGTTAGGCCATTAAGGCCTAAATAATAGGTAGCCCGAGCTTGACTACCTGCTTGGATTGTCCCAAAACAATATTATTGTTTGTTTTACTTTTCAAAACAATATCATTTTGGTCACGAGTATTTTAAACTTACAAGTTGGACAAGGCCTAAAATTTCACTACAAAGAAAATGTCTTTTTGCAACGGAAATTACCGACGGCAAATACAATCATTTTGACGGTAATATCTATTATCGACAGAATTTTCTGACAGACAAAAGTGTTGTAGAATCGGCCGTAGCTAATACTTACCAACAGTTAAAGCATATTTTGTTGGTAACTTTATCGACGGTACATTTATTACCATCGGTAAATTTACCGACGGTATATTATCTTACTGTTCGTAAATATATCGACGGTATATTACCTTACTGTTCGTAAATATATCGACGGTTTACTCTGTGCTTGACCGTCGGTACCATTTAGCGCCGTCGGAATATTTACCGATTGTAAAAAACTTACCGTCAGTATATTTGCTAAAAGCTTTACCGACGGATATAGATTTCCGTTGGTAATTCCTTCCATCGTACTGATGAAAAACTGGTGAACCGTCTTTCTTTCCGTCGATAAATGCGTTACTTAATTTTTAAAAAATATATAATATATATTGTCGTTATATTTAAATTATGGTTAATGCGTAATTTTAATAATTATAAATTTATAGCATACATTTAATTTGCTGAAATAGAAATTTTGATTAATGATTAAAAGTTAAAATATCTTAATTCATAATAAAAACATTACATTGTAAATACTAAGTATTTGTAATACAAACTAAATGACCAAAAGTACACTATTGATCTGGAGATGGCAGATGCTCTGGTTGGCCCCTACGCTTCAACTCATCCACCTCTTGACGGAGCTGAGAGATGAACTGCATCGACTGTTGTTGTTGTGCCATCGACTGTTGCAACTGTTCCAACGTTTGTTGCAACTGAGTCGACAATGTCTGCACTGTGCTCTCAAGTGCTTCCACTTGATTGGTGGTGGATCGCCTAGCAGATGTTGCTGTACTGGACATGGAGGATTGCGAATAACAAATGTTCGCAAATGAACCTAAGCCGAATATCCTCCCACGACGGTCCCTACCATCCACTACTTCAAGATAAGTTTCAGTGTCATCAATAACTTTAGATTGTTGAGACCGTCGTTCAATGCTTTGTTGTATTTGGTCCTATCAGAAAGCAATGTTTATAATTAGGAAGTGATAATTATTAAGCATTATTAATATTAAATCATAAATTGCACATACATTGAGTTCTCTACAATGATTGTTGACGAATGTCACACCATCATGCTTCTTAGTATGAGTGTGCAGAAATAGCTGATGGGGTGTAGGCCTCATGTCCATAGACTTTTCCCGCATAAGAATAAAATATTAATTATAAGTGAAATACATTTTATAAAAATTTCAGAAGAGTTTCCTTTATTTTTATGAAATCTACACCCTGTTGATCAAAGAACAAAACTGAAAAACACAGCTATATTTTAATTGAATTTGCTGTGTTAAATTTTGGAATGCAAATATATATTTCTGGTGCCATATATGGCACCAGAAATATATATTTGCATTCCAAAATTTAACACAGCAAATTCAATTAAAATATAGCTGTGTTTTTCAGTTTTGTTCTTTGATCAACAGGGTGTAGATTTCATAAAAATAAAGGAAACTCTTCTGAAATTTTTATAAAATGTATTTCACTTATAATTAATATTTTATTCTTATGCGGGAAAAGTCTATGGACATGAGGCCTACACCCCATCAGCTATTTCTGCACACTCATACTAAGAAGCATGATGGTGTGACATTCGTCAACAATCATTGTAGAGAACTCAATGTATGTGCAATTTATGATTTAATATTAATAATGCTTAATAATTATCACTTCCTAATTATAAACATTGCTTTCTGATAGGACCAAATACAACAAAGCATTGAACGACGGTCTCAACAATCTAAAGTTATTGATGACACTGAAACTTATCTTGAAGTAGTGGATGGTAGGGACCGTCGTGGGAGGATATTCGGCTTAGGTTCATTTGCGAACATTTGTTATTCGCAATCCTCCATGTCCAGTACAGCAACATCTGCTAGGCGATCCACCACCAATCAAGTGGAAGCACTTGAGAGCACAGTGCAGACATTGTCGACTCAGTTGCAACAAACGTTGGAACAGTTGCAACAGTCGATGGCACAACAACAACAGTCGATGCAGTTCATCTCTCAGCTCCGTCAAGAGGTGGATGAGTTGAAGCGTAGGGGCCAACCAGAGCATCTGCCATCTCCAGATCAATAGTGTACTTTTGGTCATTTAGTTTGTATTACAAATACTTAGTATTTACAATGTAATGTTTTTATTATGAATTAAGATATTTTAACTTTTAATCATTAATCAAAATTTCTATTTCAGCAAATTAAATGTATGCTATAAATTTATAATTATTAAAATTACGCATTAACCATAATTTAAATATAACGACAATATATATTATATATTTTTTAAAAATTAAGTAACGCATTTATCGACGGAAAGAAAGACGGTTCACCAGTTTTTCATCAGTACGATGGAAGGAATTACCAACGGAAATCTATATCCGTCGGTAAAGCTTTTAGCAAATATACTGACGGTAAGTTTTTTACAATCGGTAAATATTCCGACGGCGCTAAATGGTACCGACGGTCAAGCACAGAGTAAACCGTCGATATATTTACGAACAGTAAGGTAATATACCGTCGATATATTTACGAACAGTAAGATAATATACCGTCGGTAAATTTACCGATGGTAATAAATGTACCGTCGATAAAGTTACCAACAAAATATGCTTTAACTGTTGGTAAGTATTAGCTACGGCCGATTCTACAACACTTTTGTCTGTCAGAAAATTCTGTCGATAATAGATATTACCGTCAAAATGATTGTATTTGCCGTCGGTAATTTCCGTTGCAAAAAGACATTTTCTTTGTAGTGAAATTTTAGGCCTTGTCCAACTTGTAAGTTTAAAATACTCGTGACCAAAATGATATTGTTTTGAAAAGTAAAACAAACAATAATATTGTTTTGGGACAATCCAAGCAGGTAGTCAAGCTCGGGCTACCTATTATTTAGGCCTTAATGGCCTAACCTAGCCTAACCACTGTGAAGCCGAATTGCCATCATCTAAAGCACTTAGAAAAATTTTCTGAGGACTATAAATTTTTCATTTAAATTTTCGTAGTTATTTTTCAAATGACATTTCTTGCCTCATTCATAATATATATTTATTTTTTACTTCTTGATTTTGACCTACCGTGATTTTGCTCCCACTTAGACCATGTTTTGTCGTTCTCTCTTGTCGTTGTCAAAGCTTCGGCTTATTATGAACCATAATACTTGTCTTTCTTATTCTTGTACTGACCTTTTTTGGCTGTAACATCATCAAATACTTAGTAGACTGTAAGAAAATTATTAGTTAAGTTACTGACGAGTTAATTCTAATTAGATAGGCTATAAACTTGAAGTCCAACATGTTCATTTAACCCTATTCCTTTGCCCAAAGATGTGACCGTTGAGAATATAATAAGCAAATTATAATTTACTTAGTCACAAATTGGATTATGACATTTTAAAAGTACAAAGTTTCCTCTTAAAGAAAATTTTATTGGGAAATGACTTGAGCTTGTAGTGCTTTTTTTTAGATGATCATATATCATTTTTAATATTTTCTTCTTCTTTATGCTAAATAAAATTTCATCAACTAAAGTTATATATATAAAAAAAATGTAACAATATTCATGTCTATTTCATTCTACTTGACATCATCTGTGAAGTTCGTCGGCCTTCCATTAGTAGTTCTAAGACAATTAATATAAACTGTTCTTTGGAAGTAGTTGAAAAATTATGATTCTTAAATTTTTTGAAAATATTTTTGATGATTTTAATTTTTTAATTTCTATTAAAGTTTCATTTTTTTAATGATAAAACACATATGACTTAAATATCATACATGGACTAATAAATATTATACTAATAAATATTACTGACATAATAATCTAACTTATACTATTAAACACAATTTAAAATAATTAAACTCGACTGAAATTAATAATTAGTTCAAGTTTATTAGTTTGAATCGAATTTAATTAATTCGAGTCATGGTTAAGAGTTGAATTAGGTCATTATCTTAGTAACATTTAATTAGTTTATATGTGTTATTTATGTTATGTATTTTTTGTTATTTTAAAAGTAAATCTAAGAAAAGAAATAAAAAAAATAAAAAAATCAGTAATTTTAAACATTAAAAATCCTTTTTAAATTAAATAATAACAGATTCTATGTCTTCTATATATTTATTTACTGAAAAAAAGCTTCTAAATAATTATTATGAAAAGCAAGGATAACTATACGTTACAAGTGGTAATAAAACACGTCATTTTTAGTGAATTGGCCATTATTACGCATTATTTTTTCGTTGAAGGAAAATTCCAAGATAAATCATTAAACACTTACGGCAACTTTAGGTTGCTAAACAAATTGTCAATTTTTTTTTAAATTTCAGTTAAAAATCGACAATTAGCGAATCAAATGGCAAAAGAGTTTGTTTTCCACCTTATTTTGACAGTTTATGTTTTAAAGAAAAACAATGGTTGAAAATTTAGGAGAATGGATCGATAACCTGAAATTTATAAAATTGGATAAACTTTTAATATAAGATAATATAACATAACATATGCACATTTTCTCAATCAAATCGAACATGGAGATGACTATTAGATCACAATCAAAAGAAAATATAACACGATTCATCTCATTGATACTAAATAAAGCATCCAAAATATAGGTTTATGGGTGGTTTACTTGTTAGACATTTTTGTCCCTAGGGACAATTTTGTCATTTTTCTATTAACTGAACAACTATTAATTGTAATTTTGTCTTTTCAATAAATTATCGGTTAAGTTATGTAATTTGATTCAGATAAGAGTAATAAAGTAACTCAATAAATGATCTAAATCAATGGATCAAAGTTCGGGTTGAAAATTGATCCTTTTTAGTATAGACATAGTCTATATCGGACTTGTAATGGGAAAGCCTAATATGGAAGCTATATATATAGGTTAAGGTCTCCAATAGTTACTTATATCAATCGTAAGCATATGGTTCTCTGACCTGTTAAGAGAGCTTACGTATTGAGAAAACTGTAGAAACACCTAAACCACATGTCCGGGAACACTTTCCATAAAGGTCCTGGGAGATTCGTGATCATTTAGAGCTCAGAAACGATATTGGAATCATAAATGGAACTGAAATCAAGTATTTCACATTTCTTTCGTTTTTAACCCTTTCATGTATGATCCTGAGTACGTAATAAGGTCTATACTATGTATTACACATAGTATCAGAGCAGTTATGTGATTGGGCTATCGGAAACGAAGATTTTTCAATTTTTCATCTCATATGAGTTTCCTCAGTTTTTGATTCGTTTTTTAACTTTTTTATGTATATAATTACGTAAAAGTGGTACACATAAGGCTAGCTATGAAAAACGGGTCAAAAATGAGTCGAATGGAGCAAAAAAAACATCTCGGGAAGCCGAAAATCACCTCAGGTGGAGGTGGGAGAAGAAACATCAGGCGCGTGCACCGCACGCACACGACGCTGCTACAGTAGCCATGGTTAGCATCATACGATTAAGGTGTGCAGCGCACGCGCCAACAACGTGCTGCCACGTCGCTTCACGGAGCGACAGATGCATGTCGAGGGTACGCTGTACGCGCAACCCGGGACCTGCGCTCCAACAAGCGTGGGACGGCGGGTGCATGTTATACACACGTCCCATCTGTCTAAACACGTGGCCCGTCAGATTGCAGACACGTGGTGGCGTGTGTATGCATATCGAGGGCGAGTGGACAAATTTGGCACGCGTCGTTGATGGGCTGCCACGTTAGTTGGCTGATCTCATGCTTACGTCAGCTGTACGGACTATAGTGCAAAAAAAATGAAATTTTTAGAAATTCCCATAAAGCTATCCTGGGTATTTTTGGGTTAGTTTTCAGGTTAGGAGAATTTTTTAAGTGATTTTCTAATTTTTCTAGATTTATTACATTGGTAATTAGATTCTGGAAAAGTTTTTAAAGCTGATTTTGAGTGCATTTTTGTACTCCGAAATGCACATAAGGGAGATACTTAAAGTTTTATGCCTTATGTGGTAGGTTCGATATTCGGGAAAAGTACGATAGATACTCTCATTGAGAATTTTTAAATAAAAGTCTCAAATAAAGTTTAAAGACGATGTTTTCAGTTTTTGTATGTGATTATTTGACTGTGCATTTGTTTTTTGCATTTTTAATTAATTTTCACATACATTATGCCCATATAGAACGTGAGGATAACATAAGGCTGTATCCCTTGTGTTTGTGATACTTTTTGGGTACTAATAAGATTGTAGTCACTATAGTGGCCTTTCGAGTCAGTATTTGGATTATACCACTTGCAAATTTGGGATTGTTTCTGGTCTCATATTTGGTTATTTTGCCTACAAGTGTTGACCTTATATGAGATTTTAAGATGTACATAAAAGCATTAGATGGAGGAAGACTGTTGCTTAAATGATCTATTTACCCACAGGTGGTAGTGTCATGAAAGTTGATGGTTTGTACTTTGATCACTTTTATGTGGAGGTCTAATTGTATATATTATGTATTTAGCCCACAAGTATTTCGTAATATATGCAATCGGATTCTCTGTATAGATAATATTTCAATGTGTTAAAGTATCGTTGTTGTCCTACATTTATACTAATCTTTACATTGTGTTTTTTGTTTTTCAGTCACCTTTTTTGTAAACAATAATGCCGCACCATTGGAATCTTAAATGGTTTCAACTTCAAGAAGTGAAAGAAGGACGTGGAATTTACATCGGAGATGGCAGACATCAGCATGGTCATGCACATCAAAAGGCCTCCCCCATTTATAAATGTCATCTCGAAAGCTAACAGAGCGACGATGGCGACCTAAAAAAGGTCAAATAGGATGTGGTATTTGACCATTAAGAGGTCGATACTTGATCATCTGTTGAGTGGATTTCCAGACACGACTATAGTGAGGGAGTTCATGGATAACATATCCTAGAGGTACATGGTGTCTTCTCATGCTGAGCAGAGCGTCTTGATTAAGGAACTATTCTCCATGAGGTACACTGGAAAGGGAGGCGTTTGAGGGTATATCATCCGGATGGTGCACCTTTAGAGCAGGCTGAAGGCATTAGATATATCGATTACTGATAGTGCATCAAGCCCTAAACACTCTTCCTCAGGAGTTTGAGATGTTGGTCACCTCCTACATCTCACAGGATGAGAACTGGGACATCAATGCTTTGAATTCCTGGTGTGTTGCAGCAGAGGAGAAGATTAGGAGCTCTCCTCATACATCTATGTTTGTAGCTGCAAAGGGTAAGGGAAAGGCTAAACCCCAATGGCCTAAGGGTAAGGGTAAAGGTAAGAAACCCAAACCCTCTCCTCAGATTAAGAGTGGACAGTCCAGCATTGCAAAGGGCCCATATGACCTAAATAGTATGAGGTGCTTCTTCTGTAAGAAGAAGGGGCATAGGAAGTCCGATTGCCTGAAGTACAAGCTATGCAAGGTCAAATAGGAACTATCAACTAACTACTCAGCCTTTATGACTCATGAATGCAATGTAGCTATAACCATATCACGTTTTTGGTGGTTAGATAGTGGAGCTTCTAACCATGTTGCTTCCAGGATGCAGGAGTTCATATTCAGGAGAAGACCGACTAGAGGGGGGGAGAAGTTGATAGTAGGCAATAATGAAGAGTTGGACTTTTAGTATGTAGGAGATGTAGGATTAAACCTCAATACGGGGTTTATATTATATTTATGAGACACATTTTATATACCATCTTTTAGACAAAACTTTATCTCTATATCAGTTTTGGATAAGGAAGGTTATCGTTTTGTATTTGATAATTCAGTTGTAAATATTTCTATTAACACAAGACATATCAGACTATATCCTACGGATTATATAGTGTGTGTCTTACACCTAATAAAATGTATGCCTCTTCTTATGTTTTCGAACCTGTTACTTGAAAGAGAACCTTCATAAAGGACACATCGTACATGTTGTGGCATCAATGTCTTGGCCACATTTCCAGGGAGAGGATTGAGAGATGATAAAGGATAACATTCTCCCAAGACTTCAGTGATCTGGAGACCTGTGTTGATTGTTGTAGGGGTAAGTTGACTAAGATAAGGAATAAGGAGTCAACTCGTGCTTCAGGATTATTGGGCCTCATACATGCGGATGTTAGTGATCCCTATACGGTCACGTTGTGCAATCCCAGATATTTTCTATAGATGATTATTCCTGTTATGGTTATATGTTTTTGCTTAAAGAGAAGTCTGAAATTCTTGATAAATTCAAGATCTTTAAGACTAAAGTTAAGAACCAATTGGAAAAACTAATAAAGATAGTCAGATCAGATAGAGGAGGGGAATAGTATGCAGACATTGGGTTTCAGGACAGGAAAAAGGTCTGTTTGCTGGGTATTTGGAATCAGTTGGAATAGTGGCTCAGTTCACTATGCCAAGTAGTCCTAAGCAAAATGGCATGGCTGAAGGGCGCAATCGCACCATAAAGGATATGATAAGGTCAATGCAGAGCAGGACTAACCTACTCGAATACCTTTGGGGTGAAGCCATCAAGATGGCATTATATAAATTAAACAAAGTACCGAGCAAGTCAGTACCAAAGACGCCTTTTGAACTCTGAAAGGGCTGGAAGCTAAGCCTTGCACACATTCGTGTGTGGGGCTGCACTGCTGAGGTAAGGTTATATAATCCTTATGAGAGGAAATTGTAACCTCGTTCAACTTGTTGCTATTTAGTGGGTTATCCCCACTACTCTAAGGGTTACATATTTTACTGTAAAGAGGGAGGAGCCAGAGTAGTGGAATCATAAAAGGCTAAGTTTCTGGAATATAATGTCTGTGATGAGGGAGGATCCTAACATCCTCTAGAAGATAGCAAGATGGATACTACGATTATTTCATAGCCACCTCTCATACAGTCAGCTCAGGTGGATGAAGGTCCTAGTACTGTGTCTATATAGGCACAAGAACCTATACCTATTTAAGAAGAGGTTTCTAAGGTACAAGAACTTGTACAGTTGCACAAATCCACCAGAGAGAGGCGACATACTATCTCTTCAGATTACATAGTCTATTTGGGTGAGCAAGATTATGACGTAGGACATGTTGTGGATCCATCTACTTTTTCAGAAGCCATTTCTAGACTGCATGTGGATATGTGGTGGGAAGCAATGAAGGATAAGATGCAATCTATGAGGTATAATAAGGTACGGGAGCTTGTTGATTTACCTTAACATTATAGGCTTGTCAGTTGCAAGTGGCTATTTAAGACCAAGAAGGACACACAGGGTCAAGTTGAGCAATTTAAGGCGCGTCTAATTGCCAGAGGATTCACTCTGAGAGAAGGAGTTGACTTCAATGTTACCTTCTCTCTTGTATCCTTGAAGGATGCATTTAAAGCGATTATGGCAATAGTAGCTCATCATGACATGGAGCTACAACAAATGGACATTAAGACCGTTTTTGTAAATAGTGACCTTTATAAGGAGGTCTATATGGAGCAACCTGAAGGATTTCAGGATCATGATGCAACTGACAAGGTTTGTAAGTTAAATAAATCAATATATGGTTTGTAGCAAGCTTCCAAATAATTGTACCTAAAGTTTGATAAGGTTCTGACCTCATTCAGCTTTGTGGGAAAAAAAGTCGAAAGATGCTTATACTATAAGGTCAGGGGTACGAAAGTCATCTTCATATTACTGTATGTTGATGATATCTAGCTTGCATCAAATGATTTTACCATGTTGCATGAGGTAAAGCAACTTTTGGCCAAATATTTTGACATGAAGGATTTAGGTGAAGCATCTTTTGTTCTCAGTATATAGAATCACCGGGATAGATTTCAACACTCGTTGAGCCTCTCGCAAAGCGTATACATTGGGCGAGTGCTAAAAAGGTTTAATATGGCTAAATGTAGATCTGTTGTAGCACCTATCTCTCATGGAGAGAGATTATCTTTGGCACAGTGTCTAAAGAATGAGGTTAAGAGAGAGGCTATAAGGAATATCCCATATTCTAGTGTTATTGGTAGCCTGATGTATGCCCAGGTGTGCATTAGACCGAACATTGCATTTGCTGTTAAACTGCTAGGTCGATATCTGGCTAACCTAGGTGTGGACCATAAAAATGCAATCAAATAAGTGTTAAGATACCTAAAGGATATCAAGGATTATATGTTGACATACAAAAAGGTTAACGATTTGAATCTTACAAATACAGACACCGATTTTGATATATGTCCAGATGATCGCAAATTCACTTCAGGATACATTTTCATGTTGGCAGATGGTTCGGTATCATGGAAGAGCGTCAAGCAGACACTGGTGACTTCCTTGACCATGCATGCAAAGTTTGTTGCATGTTATGGAGCTGCTACACAGGCAGTTTGGCTCAAAAACTTTATTTCTGAGTTGTCTGTAGTGGATTCGATTGCTAGACCCACACAGTTATATTGTGATAATCTTACTGCAGTATTGTTCAATAACAACAACAAGAGTATCACAGGGTCTAAACATTTAAAGGTCAAGTATTTGACCATAAAAGAGTTAATCCAGAAGGGTGACATTGAAGTGGAGCACATTAGGACTGAGGAGATATTAGCTAAATCGTTGACTAAAGGACTTCGCCCACTAATGTTTGTTAGACATATATCCGGTATGGGCGTGTTGAAGTCCTTAAGTAGCAGTAGTTAAAGATCACTGTATTTTGCTCCTTAAATGTTTGTATATTTTGTTGTATTATGACATTAGGATTATTTATTAATAAAGATGATCATATTCTTTTATCCTTAGAAATAGTTGTTCTTGTATATAGTTATAATACATATGGAAGCTTTAAGATTTGTGTTGATCTTAAGCATTTTAAAGGTTATTGGCCATTTATAAAGATTGACCTTGAGCCTATGTCATTAAACACATAAAGTTTACATGGATATCCTTAAAGTTTCATATGACATAGGAGGATACAAGTTTTTAATTCCATAAAGGTTCTCTAATGTAGTTTAGCATTCGATTGGAAAACATAAAGGTTTTCTCTAATGCTATTTAGCATCTGGTGAGAGGAAACAAGTTTTCTCTAATACTGTTTAGCATTCGGTGAGAGAAAACATGATTTCTCTGCTGCAGTTTAGCACTTTTAGTTTAGCATAAAGTTGGATAAATCGAGACCTACAGACGAAGATGATACATATTAGATCATAAAGGTATCATCCTAGTCTGCCACACACCATTTTCCCATTCATGTCAGTAAGATATTAGATATTTGTGATTATATTGGACTTGTGTCACACATGACACATGTGTTTGATATTTTTCGGTATCGAAAGCCTTGCAGGACAAAATGTAGGACTTTCATTACCTTTGGATCAAAATTTTTTAAAAATTTGGTACCAATTCAGTAGCGTGACTTAATTAACAGATTTTTTAAACTGTTTTGAACTTGAGTAAAACTGCAATTAATAATTGTATAAGGGAGAGAATGTTAGACATTTTTGTCCCTAAGGACAATTTTGTCATTTTCCTAATAAGTGGACAACTATTAATTGTAATTTTATTTTTTCAATAAATTATCGATTAAGTTACGTAATTTGATCCAGATAAGAGTAATAAAGTGGCCCAGTAAATGATCTAAATCAATGGGTCGAAGTTCGGGAAAAAACAGATCCCTTTTAGTGTGAACCTGGTCCATATCGGATTTATGATAGGGAAGCCCAATATAGAAGCTATATATATAGGTTAAGGTCTCCTACAGTTGCTCATATCATTCGTAAGCATACGGTTCTCTAACCCTTTAAGAGAGCTTACATATTGAGAAAATTATAGAAAGACCTAAACCACGTGTCTGGAAACACTTTCCGTAAAGATCCCGGGAGATTCGTGATCGTTTGGAGCTCGGAAACGACATCGGAATCAGAGATGGAACTGAAATCAAGTATTTGGCATTTCCTTCGATCTTAACCCTTTCATGTATGATCCTGGGTATGTAATAAGGTTTATACTACGTATTACATTACTACCATCACCAAGAGAAGGATGGCTTTCTAGTAATCAAATTGGTATAAGCTCTACCTATTCTGGCCCTCCTTAAAACTAGGTTTAATCTCAATCAACTATAGCAAAGTTTAACTTCCGTTAAACCTTATTACCTGTGAACGTAATCTCTACAAATCAATGGATTATATCTCTGTAAATAGTTAATTATGCCTCCAAAAAAAGCTAAAAGTGGAATCAAGACCAATCAACTCTCTAATTAGACAAAGAAAGATGTCTTATTTTCATTATCCCACCGCAAAAAGACGGTCAAAAAAGCTCCACCCCAGCAACGTGGCTAAGCTTGACACAAAGGGAACCACTAAGCTTGATTCTAAAACTGCTTTACAAGTAAATTGATCGATGAAGTCAAAAAGGTCTGATCGAACTTATTTTGTGTCTCAGAATCTGAATAATTAGGCAACTAATTAGGCTTTTGACGCTAGGAAATGTATATGAACGAAGTAATTATTATCTCTTCTTGAAGACGTTTAAGTTCATATAACTTTTTCCTAAATGCACCTCTAATGCTTGTCGGCTAGTTATAATGCGAGTATTGATAGTTCCCAACAGAATAGTACGGGCGATTATTTATGGCCATGTAAATATGGAGAATTATGACATATTATAGCAGTCGTTCTAATCAAACATCAAAAGAATATAAAATTAACCTTATAAATGAAATCTTAAATAGGGAGGAGCTTCATATTTAAAGAAGAACTGCGACGTTTTTGCAGTATAAGTTTTCACAAGAGGTCCACTTATACATTTAGAAGAAATCGATGATCAATTAAAATTATCTGTCATTTTTTCACTTACTCCATTAAATTAGTAAAAGGCTAGTACCTTTTTATTCATAATTGTGCTAAATTCATGAGGAACATTATCTTGAATATAATGGAGATTGTCCTCTCACGCGCATGACTCTATCACTTTCCATATTCTTAAGTACTATACATACGTACTTAATATTTTTGTAATGAACTAAGTATACTAATGAGTCTTTCTTAAATTAATTTTACGCATAGTCAATCAAAAAACATCAATCTTAATCACTTTATGGTTTTTTTAACAATTTGAATCAATTTTAAGAAAAATCACCCAATTTTAAGACTAAGTACAACTTAATTATGTCAATTATATTGTTAATCGCACGAGTGATTCTCATTCCTTAACGGGAAATTTAACCAATAGGGGTACATTGCATGCCAAAACTCGTCCATTCTTGTCAATTTTTATGAACTAAATGTACTTTGCCAAGATCTATCACAAGTACTTTATGTTCAGTGTGTAGGAAAATAAACGCAAGATCGAATCTAAACGCAACGGAATAAATTTAAAATTTTCCACATAATCAACTTTAACAAACTTTAATCGGAAACATAAAACAAGAAATTAACATGGTCATGCTAACCTTTTTCGATTTCCTGTTGTAAATTTTCCTTTCACCATGAATCCATCAATCCACAAGCCGTTCAATCGTCCGACCTCTAATAGTATCCATAGATCTTTTCAGAGAAAACACAAATCCAATTTGAGAGAAAAAAATGTAAGAAGTCCTACCTCCAAATTTTTCTAATTTTTCCTTTTATATGAAAAATCATATTTTTCATATCTTTGGATTTTATCAAAATTACAACTAAAGTTAAACTTTAGTCATAATTACGAATTAGTCCTTATAAGATCAAATATCACATATTGATTCTTAAAGTTTCTAAAACTCCTTTTAATTTATCTTTAATTCCCTAATTAAACAATTTATAATCACAGATCATGATTGACATCTAGCAACATGTCATGACCACCCAAATATTAGGAATGTCAAAGTGGTTTGACTTAACCTGTCTATGCATGGCTATG
>JAOTAY010000189.1:5161120-5171497 GCA_025629805.1 Erythroxylum baracoense | reverse complement strand
AAATCTAATGACTCAAGGACAATATCCATTTTCAATCACTTATCAAGTCAGTTATGCATTAACAAACTCTCATCATAGTATATACATATATGTTTTTCAGGCCGAAAACTCTAAGCAGTTGATCCTCTTAAGCTTAAGTTTTAGGTGTTCTAACTTCTCAAAATCAAAGGATTTAAAGCAATTGAAGACCGCATACCATAAAACTTTGAGTTTTTCAACTCCTAGAAGAGATAAAACTAAAATCCAAGCAATCTGATAAACAGGGGAAGATAAGAACTGAAGTGACGGAGAGAAAGAATGAAATATGAAATTTTTGAAAAATAAGTTTTTCTTATATATATAGTCATATCAAAAATAAGTTTTTCTTATATATATAGTCAGATTTTGGGTAAAATCAGACTTAAGTTTAAATTCGACTTGAAGTGTTAAATTAAAAATTTTAAACTCGATTCAAAATTTGTCAAAATCCGAAGGATATAATGGTTTCGTAAGATCTCCGATTTAATCGCGGATGTTTCTAGCACAATTAAACCAAAAAAATTAAATACACAAATATAAATCAACTCCGAAATTTGTTAACGTAGTTTGGAACACTTTTTCTACATCTACGGAGCCCTTACCTAGCTGAATACTTTCACCAAAGAACAACAATAATTTTATACAAGGCCTTATAGAGCCGACTCACTCAATCCTTGTCACTATCCCTTGTCCTCATAACTTGTGGAAGTATTTCACACTCAATAACATGGCCGACTTGTATTAATCTCAACAGAGGATTTTCTCAACAACTTTTAACAAAAAAGACAATAAGTGAACAACTTAAGTCGTTGAAATAATTTGGAACAAGAACGAAAACACTTGAGATAGAAAGGATCAACTTCCTATAAATTCAACTCCTTCCTAGACAAATCTAAAAGTGATTCACCAATTGAATATCCATAATCAGCTTCTCAGATTTGCGTGAAACTCTAATTGAAATCAGTTACACTAAATTTACCAATTAACAACAAGGAGACCAAAAAGAAAAACACAGCACCCACTCATAATCAACTTCTTCACGTGCAACCAATGACCGTAACCAACATAAGACGATACCCTTCAAGAACAAAGACTTAGGTTACATAAAAAAATTCAATTGGAAGTAAACCACACACCAACTTTTACGACAATTCACAAAAAGAACATCCATGGGAGACATTCATAGACGTATGCAACTTCTAAGCCACCTCATGCTCTAAGAAGTCTTCACTAGGTAGAGTTCTTCATTCAGAACACACACTGGTCACGTGATGCACACACATATCTTTACAAGATTTAGTCTTAATCGAAGTCAAACAAGAATTATCGTTTAATCATACCAAATGACAATTCTTAACCTATGGTCCAATTAGCATTAACCAATCAAATCCAATGTATATTCTACCCCATCTTGATATGGATTTGAAGCTACATTATCTTGGAGATCTAATTATCAAAAATGTCAAAACTAAATAATAAGATATATAACATATATCTTAATAATCTCCCCCTTTTTGGCATTGTTTGTCACAAACTTAAAACATCCACTAGAGAAGATAATTGGACATATAACATCAAGTATAACATCGAATTCACAATTCACATGACAAAGACTCCCCCTTAATCCAAGATGTAAACATAAACATTATCATCCAAGATTCACAATCATCTCAAAATAAACAAAACATAAAAGACAAGGTAGCAACTAACACAAACCTAAGTCTTCTCCCCCTTTGGGACAAAGGATGTCAAAAAGTGTAGTCAAGAGGTATTGAAAAATCAAAGAACCTGTTGCTTCAATTGACGAAGAGCATCAAGTCCCACTTGAAAGATGCCTTTAATCCATTTAATTTCAGTGAAAAGAGCCACATGAGGATTGATGGATGAAGTAGCCAAGGCATCTGAGGGGCCAGGTGAGGTGTGGGGTAAGTCCACCACTCGTGGTTTCTTGAAAATTCTTAGTGAGATATTCATTAATGTGATTAGTTCAAGGACGTTCAACTCCAACTGTGGGACGCCATGGCATATAGAAATTAAGTAATCAAACATGGAAAATATAGCAAGGAGTGTGACTTACCTCCACTAGCCAACATAGATTCAATTATAAATCGCCCCAAATTAAAATTCGCCTCAATACCAAATATATAGACCAATTTAGACTACGCTAAATAAACTAAAACGACAAACGTACTAGGCATTCAATTAGCTAAAACTAACTTATAGAACACAAAATATTTTTTGGTCAATATAGAGACACACGGCACCGAACTGGATGGCCAAGCAGTTAATTAACACATTTGTAATCAAATCATTTGGAGCATACACCAATCATCATCATAAATTCGATCTCTAATGAGATTATCAAACCCCATAAAAACATCTAGTTACCAGCATCAAATTGTACCAGTCGATCTTGCACATACACCAATTTATAACTTAATGCAGTATCATTCAATATATCACTAGTCAAATTGTAGTAAAATTCCTTTACCAGTTTAAAATCAGAATGTTCTGGTAGCAACGCAACTTACAATAAAGTCCTCTCAGATAACAGAACATCCAATCGCTACTATTGGAATTCATCTAAATTAATTGAGCAGTCAAGAACTAACTCGATATTGTCGAAAGTATCCCATTTTTATACAGCTTCGGAAGTGTAGAACTTAAATGATATTGTATTGTCCACTGTCATTTAACTAGAAGAAATCCTTCGACATGGGCAGATTGTTTTCTGAGCTTGTTGCTTTGTCCATTTTTTAGGAACAATAGAAGGAGTAGTTGATGGAGCATCTGCAGTGTGAACCTCGTCGGAGCTCGATGAAGAATCTTCAACCATTGAAAGCAACACACACAACATCATCATCATTTGACTGTCTATCCTGAACAAAGGGGATATCGGGGATTTCCCAAATGTCAATTGAACGAGAAGATGACTGGAGTGTCATCTTGGACCGGCGATGGAAGGAGAGGTTCTCGTCGGTGGTTTGTCCACCATTGAAGACGAAACCTGATGCTTTGTCTTGCCCATATGAAAGTCAGAAGTTAAAAACCTAAGCAAAGAGAGATAAGTACTATCTGTGTAATGAGGTAGGGAGAGAGCTTAACAGAGAATGAGAGGTGAGATTTTGCAGAGAAGAAGACCCAAAATGGTGAATGAGAGATAAATCCAATTTCATAAAGGGGAAAGATGAAAAGGTAAGTCTAACAACCAATATAGAGATCAAAATGCAAAAAACAGAAGGAGGGAAGCAAAATTTTTGATAGGCAGCAAAGCAGTGAAGACAACTTAGGGATTTTTAATCCCCTTTTTGGAATTTTCTTTTCTTTTCTTTTTTTATTTTTGATTTTTGATTTTTGATTTTGCTATTAATAAAAAGAAAAGATACATCAATAATTTAAGGCACACATACCCAAAGCTCCTCGAAGAAGTTTAAACCTGACTACGTCAAGAGATTTTGTAAAGATGTTCGCCAATTGTTTTTCCTTATACACATATGACAAAGTGGCTATTTTGTTTTCCACAAGCTCTCGAATAAAGTGATACTTCAAATCAATGTGTTTTGTTCTCGAATGTTGAACTGGATTCTTCGAGATGTCTATAACATTGTTATTATCACATAAGATTGTCAATACCTCCTAATTAATTCCATAATCTTCTAACATCTATTTCATCTAAAGAAGTTGCGAACAATAACCACCGTCAGCAATATATTCTGCTTCTACAGTTGACAGTGAAATTGAATTCTACTTTTTACTATCCCACAAAATCAGATTGTTATCCAAGAAAAAACAATCCCCTGAGGTGCTTTTCTAATCGTCTAATTTTTTAGCCCAATCTGCATCGCTATAACCAACTAGATAAGGCGTAGTGTCACATGTATACCAAATTCTAAATTTAGATATACTGCTCACACACCTAATAATCCTTTTTATAACTATCAAATGTGCCTCTTTCAGGTTAGCTTGATAGCGAGCATATACTCCAATGCTATAACAACTATTCAGTCTACTTGCGATTAAATATAATAGGCTCCCAATAATGCTCCGATAAAGGCTGACATTAACACTTTTTCCATTCTCATCTTTATTTAACTTCGTAGAGACACTCATAGGTGTTCTCGCATATCTAGCATTCTTAAGTCCAAACTTCTTTATTAAATTCTTTGCATATTTGGTTTGCGATACAAAAATGTCATCCTTCACTTGTTTAATTTGCAAACCCAAAAAAAGTTCAACTCACCTACCATACTCATCTCAAATTCACGCGTCATTAATTCAATAAAATTATCCCCCAACTTTGGACGGGTGGAACCAAACAATAATATTGTCTACATAAATCTAAGCAGTCATCAAATCAGATACAAATTTTTTAATAAATAAAGTTTTGTCAACAATACCTCGTTCGTAGCCTTACTTGATAAGATATTGTTTGAGTCTTTTGTACCAAACCTTTAGTGCTTGTTTGAGACCGTAAAGAGTCATCTTTAACTTAAAAATGAGATCTGCATGCGCTGAATCAATAAATCCTTTCAGCTGCTCAATGTATACCTCTTCCTGTATAAGCCTATTCAAAAATGCACTCTTCACATCCATTTGACAAAGCTTAAAACCTTTTACACATACTATACCCAACAATAGTCTAATCGACTCAAGTCTTGCCATCGGTGCAAAGGTCTTGTCAAAATTAATTCCTTCAATCTGAGAGTACCCTTGAGCCACTAACATTGCTTTACTTCTATTCACATTACCCTTTTCATCAGTTTTATTATGAAATACCCATTTTGTTCCGATCACATTCACATTAGATGGTCTTGGCACTAATTCTCATACATCATTTCATGCAAATTGAGTCAATTATTCTTACATAGCTGTTGTCCAGAATTCATCTTGAAAGGCTTCTTTAACATTTTTTGGTTCGAATGAAGAGGGTGTAGCATAAACATCCTGCAAGTTCTCGATAGTTGACCTTTTTTTTTTCTTATTTTTCTTGTCTGACTAACATCTCCAATAACATTCTCTACAGGATTAATTTTTCTAATTCGTGAGGGAGGATCTCAGTTTAAATCACCTGCTCTTGAGTTTTGAGTGCTCAAGGAAATTATGTTCGAGTCAAGTGGCTTGTGGTTTCATCATCTGAAGCAACTGGCAGATCTTTTGATTGAGCTGTTTCTTCACTAACAACCACTAATTGCAAATCTGAAATTTTTTCTATTCTCTTTTTGTTGCTTGTTTGAGTTAATTCACGATGTTGGTTTAATTTGCAGGTTCTCTTCTGTCACTTTAGCATTTAATTAAGACACATCATGTGTCAAAACATTTATAGACTCTAACACTTTCTTGGTTCTTTGATTGAACACTTGATATGCTTTACTGTGGGTTAAAAAGCCTATGAAGATCCCTTCATCACTCTTGCTTTCGAATTTTCCGAGCTGTTCTCAATCTATAAGAATATAGAATTTATTACCAAAAACATGAAAGTAACTTACATCTAGTTTCTTTCCCTTCTAAAGTTCATAAAATGTCTTGTTTAAGATACTTCTAAGATAAACTCTGTTGCATATGTAGCATGCCGTATTAACTGCTTCAACCCAAAATCACATAGACATGTTTCTTCCATTCAACCTAGATCTGGCCATTTCTTGAACGGACTTTTGTGATCTGATCAGACTCAACACTGTATATTTTTTAGATTAATGACCTGCACACATCGACTTCTAAAAGCCTTAAAAGCATCTGATTTTTCTTTCAAAAATGATACCCAAGTATATCTAGAATAATCACCAAAACAAGTCAAAAAGTATCTCATCCCACCAATGCTATCATGTTGTGTTCAACCAACCAAATCCATGTGAATTAATTCTAATATACGTGAGGAAGTAACTTGTTTAACCTTTTTATGCAGAAATCTCTTCTGCTTACCCATTTAACATACATTACATATCATTTTATCTTTTTTATTCATGGTTAGCAAACCTCTCACAGCTTCCAATTTCTTCAACTTGCTAATTAGCTCATAGCTAACGTGCCCAAGTTTTCGATATCATAGATCTATGTTTTCATCATATAAGGCTGATTTACAAGTAGTTATGACCTGTAGCATATAACAATTGTCAGTTGATCATTTGCCGCTTACAAGACATTCTCCTTGTTTAGTTAACACCCTGCATTCATCACTTATAAATTTAACCAATAAACCATTATCACAAAGTTGGCTTATACTCATCAAATTGACTTTTAATGCATCAGGATGAAGCATATTCTTGAGATGTGGCAGTCCATCCACGCATAGTATTCCCCTTCCAATAACCAAGGCCTTCTTTCCACATATCTTTGATAGTCAGTTAAATAGCTCCTTTCTCCTGTCATATGACATGAACATTTGCTGTCGAAATACTAACCGCTATATGAAGTAGCCTTCATGGATTTAAGAAATAGAAGAGCTTGTAATTGACACTTTCAAACCCAAGAGTGCCTCATATTTTTATGAAGATGACAGAAACAAGGAAGTTAGATTATATTATGTCGCTTTAGTTATATTTTCATGTTATTGCATATCGAATTCTTATTGATTTGACACTTTTATATTAAGCACTATTCCATATTTTGAACATTATAAGTTTATGCTTTGTATGAATATTTGACTTAATTTTAAGAATATATTTTGTACGAATATTTTTTCTATATTTGATTAAATATACTTGAATGAATATTTTATTAATTATTTAATGTTGGCAATGTAGATACATGGATTTCTTATCAGATTTTGAATCAAATTTTGATGATGAACGGAAGAAGGTAATCATTATTTCTGTAGTTGGGGGAGAGAACAAATATTTTCATTTACAAAAGCAACCATGTAGAACTTCTGCTTTACCGGGTCATGATTGGATTTTAGAACTTTTGAATGGGAATCCTACAGGGATTTATGAAAACTTAAGAATGAGAAAGATATTCTTCTTGAGCTTATGTGATGAGTTGAAGAGTTTATGAGGCTTAAAGGCAACAAATCATTTAACTGTAGAGGAACAAGTAGCAATTTTCTTGATGACCATAGGGTATAGTGAGACAACTAGAGTCAATGCAAAATGCTTCAACATTCGACCTGGACAATTTCGAAGTACTTTTGAAAAGTCTTATATGTAGTTAATCGTTTTGCACAAAGAGTCATTACTCCACCATCTTTTACTGATATACCTCCTGAGATTTACCATAATTCAAAATTCTTTCCATATTTTCAGGTACATTCTTATATTTAATTATTATTTTAATTATGTCCTTATGATTAAAAATTATTTTAATAAATTTTTTAATTTTTAGGATTGTATAGGAGCAATAGATGGTACACATATTGATGCACATGTTCCGATCGATGAATAAATACCATACAGGGGCAAAAGAATTAATCCAACCCAAAATACTATGTGTTGTTGCTCATTTGACATGCGTTTTACATATGTAATGGCTGGATGAGAAGATACTGCAAATGACTCTCTAGTTCTTTTGGAAATAATGACAAATCTAGCAAATCAATTTCCTATGCCTCCACAAGGTATTATATTATTTTAAATAAACATAGTAATTATGATTCATTTTTAATATCTTTTTGTTAATATTATGTTCTTTCTATGTTAGATAAGTATTATTTGGTTGACTCAAGCTACACTAATATGCCTGGATTTCTTTCATCATATCGAGGTGAAAGATATCATTTGTGAGATTATAGAGGTAGAGGAAGACCTCAAGGTCCACAGGAATTGTTTAACTACATGCATTCTTCATTAAGAAATATTATGGAAAGATGTTTTGGCGTCCTAAAAGCAAGATTCCCTATACTAAAACTTTTTCGAGTTATTTTATGAAGAAACAAAAATACATCGTTATTGCTTGTTGTGTTATATACAATCATATTAAAATGTATGGACAAAGCGATGAGTTATTTGACAGTTGTGCCGAAAATGAAGATCAAATTAGGGAAAGTGAAAATGAAGATGCAAGTCTCCAGTGGAGTATAATATCACCCCAGCATAACTTCGAGATATGTTTTGGAAGCGAGATGAAATTGCTAGGAAAATGTGGAGTGATTATATTATTTCTAATTGATTTATATTTCTTTTTGTAAATGATAGTACTATTATGTTGTCAAGAATTATAATATGAAGAATTTCTTTTATTGATACAATTTTCTAATTTCTAGAATTTTATTATATACAATTAATGTGTAATTTTTAGTTACATTTAATTTGCATATACTTAAATTTTAACTATAAGATAATTAATTAATTTAAAAATATAATGTATGATATAAAAATATTAATATAAGAGTATAATTACAAAAATATAAACAGGATGATAAAACCAAACATGTTTTTGTTTTTAATTACTATTCTCAACCAAACAGGTTTTTATTTACAAATCTCAGCTAAACAATTTTTTGTTTTAAAAAAAATAAAAAACAAAAACCTACAACAAGAAAACGGAAGTGAAACTAAACGGCCCTTAAGTCACCAACACAAACTCACAAAGCAATACAAAAGCTAAAAGGTCCCAAAACCGTAACTTCAACAGTTCGGTTGGCGATGGGAGAAGATGATGGAGCAACATCATACTACTAAGGAGTTGCAGACGGAGGAGTAGCAAATCTATAGAAAGTGACTTGCGGCAATCAAGCAGCATAGAGCAAACGATGGATGGTGATGGAGAACCAAGAATCGATGACGAGGAAAGCAAAGTAGAGTAGAACAAAGAAGAGGGAGAACCGAGAATTAGAGTGAGAGTGAGAAGGCATCAATAACAGAGTAGAGTAGGGGGAGGTTACAAAAGGTAGGTAGTAGTTAGGTTAGAACTTAGAAGGGGGCAGGGGGTAGTGCTTTAGGATCTTTAATTAAGTCCTTAAATTTCTTTAATTTACAATTTAACCCAAGTATTTTACAAGTATTATTAATAGGCTAATACTATTGGAAATGATTGATATCGACTAGTACATGAAACCAAATATGATACCAATATATTTGGGATCAGATTTTCTGTATCAGTTATGGTGCTCCTATTATGTTCCATTAAATCTCATCCACACATTTATTTAAATCCCACATAAATGTATGGATGAGATTTAACGGAACAGGGTTGGAGCAGAGAAAGTGGAACAGAGGATTTTATGAGAATATATTTACAATTTAACCCTATGATAGGTATTGTAGGTAGGCTGATACTATTTGAAATGATTGGAATCAATCAGTGCCTGAAATTGATGTTAATATATTTTGTACTTTTCTTTGCTAACACGATTCGTATGGTACTTAATTCGCTTCTTTGCTTTTGAGATATCGATAAAGATAATGTCATGAACCATTATTTATTGAAGCGACTAATATTCACACTCTTCAATTTGCATTTTCTTTATGTGCCAATATCTGATCGACCTTAACAAGTCACATAAAATAATATTGTTTTTAGGTTAAACTTTGTAAAATGATGTCACTTTGGTAAACTTTTCAAAACAAGGTCATTTTATTCTTAAGTTTTATTACATTCAAATTAAAATAATGTTATTTTAAGCAATCGATCGAATCGAGTCTTAGGCGCATTCTTTATATATGATCCCGACCCAAATCTTAGTCAAACCGAACCTATTCCATTAACTTCAAATTGGACAGACCCAAATCCAATTACCATGCCTAATCTAAAGTGACTTCTTATCCACAATTATAATGAATTTGAAAATTTCACTCTCTTTTAACCTAGTTAAGTTTATTAACTTCTAATAAAAATGTTCGCAATAACTACGAATTTATTTTACTTGTAATATATGTGATTCAAAGATAACTGTTTAAATTTTAGATTTTCTTAAAATTTAAATCCAAACTAGAATATATTCAAATTTCAAACACATTAAGAAATATATAAATTTGATACCTAATCAGGATTAAATTTTTTATTCAAATTTGACCCGAAAAATTCAAATCATCTCCTTAAAATTATAAATTTTCTATTCCTTCTAAACATAGCTATTCGTGCTAGACCCCAATTCTGAAGTCCAACTCTTGCAGAAAATCATAAGACTTATCATTATCTGTTCATCTTTTTGCTCTGATACCATAACTGTTAGACCCCGTTTTCGGAGTCTAACTTTCATGCTTGTCCTGATACCATAAGATGTCGGACCCCGTTTCCGGAGCCGGCCATGGCAATCGAATAATATGCATTCATCAACTATACTTGCATTCAAAACTCCCCTTTCTAAGCTCAGCTCAGCTCTTCGAATAGTCGACTAATATGATGATAATCGACTAGTCCATTTATCCATTTCAACCTGAATACCTCAAGGAACAGCATTGGTGAGTCCACACTTTACATATGTAC
>JAOTAY010000189.1:5096717-5119864 GCA_025629805.1 Erythroxylum baracoense | reverse complement strand
GGTGCCAAAATTAGGGGACTTTTAAAAATAAAAGCATACATACATATATATATATATAATTAACATCAAAATGAAAAGAATTTCTTAGTGGGAGTAAAAACAAATAAATAAAAAAATCACAGTCGTGCATATAAGAATGTCACGGCCGTGACAACTGAAAAATCACGGGCGTGATTTTGGAAAAGTTACGGGTATGAGAGGTGGGTGTCGCGATCGTGCTTATGCACGGTCATGACTTTTGGTGAATAGTAGCGGAGCACGTTTGTGACATCATGAAAATTCGGGTCGTCACAATCATGCACATTCTGACTGCATACTCCTGCTTTAATTTATCATAACTTTCAATCCTGAAGTCTAAAAATTATAAACTTTATGTCGTTAGAAAGCTAAGAGAAAGAGCTACAACTTTCATGAATACGACTTTGTCAAATTCTACTTAAATCAATATGGTTTATTCATTGAAGTTTCAGAACACACTTTTATCCCCTTATTCTCTTATTTTCTCTCATCTGTCAATATACACTTCTATGAAATTTCCAAAAGACCCAAAAACCAACAGTACAATCCATACATACAAAACTCTCATTAAAACCATTTGCTTAAGAAAATCTATCCAAAAACTATTAAACATCTCACACTTATATTCCTAGCCAAAGTTAACAACTTAACAGAGAAGAGGATTTGAACATGAGCAGAAGAGAAATTCTTTAACTCTTACTTTCATTCATTTCTCAAACAAACAGAGTGTGTACATTGTTTCAGTTACATATCAAAAACTACATCAGTAGTATAATACAAAAATACAATCATGAATGCTCATGCTAGACATGTTTTTAAAGCTACCAAAATGATCAAAACTAACTTAGTTACAAATAAAATATTTTTTGTAGATTTGTCGGAGTTTTTGCAAGGTTCACTATCGATCTGCTATTTCTTGCACCTAAGAAATGGAAAATGACGGGGTGAGCTACGAAGCTCAGTGGCCAATATGCTTATAGCCATTGGTGATGGACCACAAACAATCAAGCACATAAATATACATATATAGTACCTTAATCTAGAAATAACATATCCACAATTCCAGCTCACATAACACATAATAAAAAAATATGCTATCACATAAATCATATCATGTATTTTTCAACCATTAAAACAAGCATTCAATCATATATCATGCTCAGAAAATCACAATGAAATGCACAAACAATATGGCTCGAGAGAATCCCATAAAACAGAATGGCGAAACCGAAGTTTACACTATGAATGAAATGAGTTCACTTTTCAGAGCTCATATGCCACAAGCGGGCAGTCAGGAGAAGGACTTAGATCAACGTGCACGTGACGAACGAAATGGTATCTCTCTTGCCCACACAAACAAACTTTTCTACGCTTACATATTTCATATCATATCCATATTTTCATGCTTTTTGAAGTTTTTCTGTTTTTTCTCAATACAAAAGCAGCAGAATTCTTACAAAGCATACATAATATTAAATTCATAGAACTTTTTTTCCACATTCACAATAATTCAAGACAAGCATTTATACACACAAAATCAAATAATATAGCCCATCATCACGAAAACTATAAACATATTACCCAGCTATTTACTTATAACTTCAAGATCAAGTTTAACTTTTCTCTTGTTCTTGCCTTCGATATTCTTAAGTCCTTTCAAACAAACATATTTTTCATTCAAACAACATATACGAACAGAACTTCCATAAAGCTCTATTATCCAAAAATAAGCTTAAACTTAATCTACTCTTAATTTATCTAACTAGAAGAACTAAGATCTAGTTAAAAGTTCATAAAAATCTAAGAACATAAATCTCTTATTCCTCTTCTTTCTTTCTTCATTTTCAACACATAAAAGCTTAGTTTCTCTGCTTCCTTCTTCTATCAAAACAAGAAAATAGATGAAGGGTTACCTAAAACTCAACTGAACCTTCTTCTTCCAATTCTTATCTCCTTGATCTTTCTTTCTTTCTTCTTCTTTTTTTGGTTTGATTTTCTGCTTCACTTCTTCTGCTCTTTCTACATTTTACACGATTCTCTCTTTTTCCCTACTTCTCAAACACGTCTCTCCCTTTTCTCTTATTGTTACACGACTCTCTTCCTCTTTCTCTAGTTTTTTCTAGGTTCTTCTTTTCTTTCTTTCTTAACCTCGTGAACACTTCATTGTTCTTCTCTTATTAATCTAAAACAAACTTTAATCTACCAAATTTACCCTTCCATATTTACTCTAATACCTTCTAACTTGTTAACCTAATTTTAACCTTCCGTTTAATCCATGCAACCATATGTAATTAAAAAATATTCATAAATAAACTCCATAAATTTCTAATTCAAGAATTTTGATTTTTACTCATGACTAAATGCAAATAAATTATCATTTAATAATTCTAACTTCCAAGAAAAGTTCAGGATCCAACAAAGATAACCCTAAAAAACTCACAAACTGTAGAAGTTAGACTAGTATACACTACAGTGAGAGCCTAGCAAAACTCCTTACCATCAGTAATAAGTAAATAAATAAAATGGTCACTCTTTTCCAACAAATTAACGTGGCCAATTAAAAAAATCTATATCACCTAAAATTCTGCTAGAAAACTCCCTTGTATCAACTTTTGTATGTCCCTTAAAGTAGAGATTACGAATTATTTTGGCAACCTCTTCCTTGTTTACTCTTAGTTTGTCTATAATTAACACATCTACTTTGTGCATTCTGATAAGTTCTCCGACATTGTGTTGAAACTCAAAGTTAGTAGCCCCTTTATAATTTCAAAAGACAATAAACATAGAAAACAACAATACCCAGTACAAGAAAGTCATAATCGATATCATTCTTGCATCAATGACACAGTAGGGTCACCTTCTCCACCTTCAAACATATCATCACTAAAAACAAATGAATTCGTCTCACTATGGGTATCTGTATTTAGGGTGTTTGCATGAGAACATATTTGCCCAAATTGGAATTACTTTAAGTAGCCTTACGTGTGAGTAAAACAACTTTAGTACTAATATCAAGAGGCCTATGCACTGAAGCTAGCTCACTACTTTCTCCATTCAATGGCTTAAGAAAAAGAATCCAATCTCTTTAGGTTAAAAATCACCTACTTTAAAGAGTCCGCCTTGAAGTGCATCCCTTAATGTGGGCCTTGAATATTAGTGGGCTCAAATGCATCCTGCTTATTTTTAGTTTTAGGTTTAACTGCCTTTGACTTCTTAGGGGAAAATTGGATGCCCACCTCTTTTTCTAGCTCCCATTGGTGTTTAACAGAGGAATTAAAGCTAAATTTTTTGTTGTTAGAATCTACCTTAATTTTGGTGCCCAAAAATCTTCTCTTTAAGCATAAGAGAATACACCATCAACGGGAGCAATACTATTATCATGTTGAAGATACTTGCCTTTCGATGTCATCTCCTTCATTGACTTTATTGCCTTTTGTTGAATTTGCATCTATGGTCCAAAAGTGGTTTTCGGTTGTGGGGAAATATTAGTGGATGCACCAAAACCCTCAACAAAACGAGTCTTACAATCCTTCTTTTATATGAGAAATATCATTATGGATAAGGAATGGATCCCTTTTATGGCCAAAATTTTCATATTGAAAATAAACCATCTAAAGGCCCTTATACTCTATACGTTTAAAATTTTCCCCATGACACATATGACCTCAAATGCTTAGGCCCTGTTTAGTTGAGGGGTTAGTAATGGAACAGAATGAAACGTAACACACTTCCATCATTTGATTGAGGGTTTCATAATGGAATGAAACGGAATGAGATGGAAGCGGAGGGTTTCGTCTTACATTCCATTCCACCCTAAACAGTGAAAATAAGAAACCTCTGATTCGGGAGTTGAGGATGGAACGTAAACTAATAAATGCATACTACGTAATATACCCTCAATAATTTTTCTTAATACCGATTATTTCTTCTAACCCTAACCCCACATTTTTCATTTCTCCCTCTCTCCTTGTCTCTGACTCTCCTCTCCGGTGACTCTTCTTCACATGTTGCTGTCACCGGCCACCACACACTGAGCACTACCCTGCCAACATCTCTTCCTCATAGCTCATAGCACACCTCCATCGTCTCTTCCTCTATGCCTCACTCTCTAGACAGTTTGCTTGTCTGCTCTCATTTCTTAATCTCCAGATGAACTCCAGCTATAACCTCATTTATGATGTCCATTTTTTCTAGGAAAGACCCCATGGCTGAGTCGTAGCTATTGTTTTAGCGTTTTAGTTGTCATAGTTTTTACATTTTGCTAAGAGTTGGTGTACAATCTATGGTGTAATTAAGTTAGACTTGCAAATGAAAAAGAAGGCACATAAGAGAAAAATAAAACAATTATAGTATGACAACTGACAAGGGAAGGGACAGATGGGTTAAGCATTTATTAAATAATTAATATTAATATTTTATATATTTAATAATAAATTGTATGTAATTAATAATAAGATAATAAAACTTTTATTAAAAATTTTATTATTTAAAATTGAAAATATGTAAAAAATTATTTGTCAGGGTTGTGACTTGAAACAAGTCACAATTGTGACTTTTTAATTGAACATGATTTCTGTTTTAAAATTATAGTGTTAAATTTCTTGCAATAAACATTTTAATATCAGGGGTATAATAGTTATTTTTTATCTATTACATTCAATTTCATTCCATCCATCTTCCAAACAACATTTCACTACATTATATTATGAACCCTTCCATCCATCTCAAACAACTTTTCACTATATTACATTCCATTCTATTATAAACTGTTCTGTTTCGTTCCATTCTATTCCATTAATTAACATCCAATCAAACAGACCCTTAGTCAATTCCAAATCAACTTAGACCTTATCAAAGCTTCCTCTCATCACACTTTCAATCATTCTATTAATTCGGAAGACTCCACTAACATGAACAACTATTCTCTTTAAATCCATTAAAGAATAGCATTCCAAGTATAACTTTGAAAAACGAATCTATATTATAATGGATGTAATCAAATCATTACTAACTGTAGAGTGGGAATGCCATTATCGAATAGTGAGATAATGACCACCAATAATATAAGGAATGTCATTTAGGACATTGATAATCAATTTCTTTTCAAACTGTACGAGAAAGTAATCATTCCTTATGTCAATAATCTTAAAGTTCCCTTAAGGTTGCAGAGATGTTAGATATAGGCTAATAAAGCCTTATACCCTAATCCTTTGCCCAAAAGTTTCACAATAATCACTTTACACCAAGGCTTATATGTCTCCCTATTCTCTTCAGCTAAGAAATGCATATGAACATCATGATTATCACCCTCTTCATTATCCGAAACAGATTTATCAAACATGATATCATCATCCCCCTGTCAATCCTTCCATAATGATTGAGATGGAGTGATACCCATTAAATAAGCCTTATATGATTGTGTTTCTTGCACTACCATGGTATCAATATTATTTGCACCATCTAGGCCGGGGCCAACCTAGTTTTCCCTTACCTGTTCTGAGTTAATCGAACTTTGAATCAATTTTTTTTAAAAATCAAGCCTTGGATTGGACTCACATTTGAGCTTTCAAGCTTGACCTCGCCCAATGCTCAACCCTTATAAGCAAAAGGATGTTATTTTGTGTATTTTTTATTTATTAAAAAATTTGAGCTGGGTTGAATGGAGCTCAGAGTCAAGCCCACTACCTCTAGTCGAGCTTGAGCTTGGGAGGGTCCAAGCATAGGCCAACTTATTGTCATCCCTATTAAGACCCTCTTTAATCATCCTAACTACTTCTTTTCTTGAATTAACCAACCTATTATCATCCCTAGGAAGACCCTCTTCAATCATTCTAACTACTCCTTTTCTTAAGTTAATTTTCTTTATTCACTCCTTTTCTTGACTTAACTTGTCATCCCTAGTAAGACCCTCTTCAATCATTCTAACTACCCCCTTTCTTGAGTTAATTTTCTTTATTCATTTTGGATCAAAGCATTTCTTCACATATTTTCTTTTCATTTGTTCAATTAGTTAAATTTAATAAATTAAAAAATAAAAATACCACATAAAGTTTTTTAAAAGTTAAAATATCAAATAAAGTTGTTTTTATTCAACTCAAAAATTTTATTATAATTCTTTAATTAAATGAAACTAAATTTATGAATTTATTAACTAAAATATGGTGTTTACTATGTATTTTTATTTGATTTTTATTTGTTAGTATAATGCTTAAGTGTGTATTTTTTCCATTATTAAAGTTAAAATGTTTCCATAGTTTTATAATAATTATTTTAAGTTGAATAATTTATTTTGTTATATAATTAAAAGTTGAAGATTAAATCAAATAGAAAACCAAGTTCATTTGAACAATATGATTACTACTTTCTTATCCATTAGTTTTTGTGTTATTCTTTTAGTGTGTAAATGTTAACATTTTTTGGGACTTTTATTTCGACATTAAGAAATGGATCAAATTTGATATTAACTTTTCATTAAAATCATGTTATTTTAAAATATATATTTGGGATTATTAAAATATTATTTTAACGATATATTTTGATAGTTTTTATTAAGAAAACAGGAAAAGAAAAATAGAAAATAGTGACTTTTAAGTGTTGTATAAACCCTACTCCGGAGATAGACGACGCAGCACTTAAACGAATTCCTCTAAGCCGTTGCTTCAACGATCCTGTGCTGACATCTTCGGGTTCGTCAGTTCGGAGGTGAGTTCATTAAACCCCAGGCTATATGTTAAACCCAATAAACGCTTTTCGTTTTCTTGTCGCTTCAGTGTTGTTGAATTGGTTTCTTTGACCTTGCAGATCTTCTCGCTCTTCTATTTCAACCAGTTCCATTTCTTTTTCTAAGTCGTCATGGCTCTGGTAAGCTTAAAAAGCTTACGTCTTTTCTCTTGGGCTTTTGGTTGTATTGATGCAAATGACTATTGAAGTGTGAACTCTCATGGTCGATTACCAGATGCTTGACGGTGGGATTATTTGGAACTTGTTATAGTGCTTTCTTATTGCAAATCTATGTTCTCTCTTCCCATGTTTTCCCCCTCGTTTTGTGTCGGTTGTAACTTGTAATTTATCCCAATTTTGGTGAAGAGTTTGTTTTACAGTTGTTCATTGTCATTATTTACCGATTAAAGTGTCTATTTCTGTTCGATTTGCATTTAGGTACTGCATGCGGGTAACACGAACAAGAATGCTTTCAAGGCACTCATTGCCGCTGAGTACAGTGGTGTTCAAGTTGAATTGGCGAAGAATTTTGAGATGGGAGTATCAAATAAGACTCCTGAGTTTCTTAAGATGAACCCTATTGGAAAGGTTTGCCACATGCTATTGCAAGCTCTATTCATTCTTGTGTTATGTGATTTAGTTTGACGTTTATAGGACTTAATGATGTCTAGGTTCCTGTGCTGGAAACACCAGATGGTCCCATTTTTGAGAGTAATGCCATTGCCCGATATGGTAAGGCTGGTACCAAATTTGTTTTACTCTATAGAAATTGATTGCCTTTCTGAGAGAACTATTTAGTTGCTTGTTATTACTTGGTGCAGTGGCACGGTTGAATGGAGATAGTGCCCTTTTCGGGTCTTCATTGATTGAATATGTAAGTGATGTCGTTTCCTGTTGCTTGCTATTTGCTTGTTTGTCTGATTACAGCTAGGGTAAATTTGATTGCATTCCCTTGGATATAGAGCTATTCCTTGCAACCCAAGACCACTTAGAGAGATTGATAGTGACAGGACTTACGGTTTAGTATTGATGAAGTTGAACATCTATGCAATTGTTTTCTGCATATGTTGATTAAGTTTTGGAAATCCATATACCTTGGTGGAGTTATTCTTCATGATGTCACTTGTAATTTGAGAATCTGAGGTAATGTGAAACTGATAATGAAGGAAATGTTTGCTATTCTTGCAGTCTCAAATTTCCTTCTCCTTTTTTTTTTCTTTGAATTAAATGATAAAATTCAGGACCTGGATTTGGCAGGCTCATACTGAGCAATGGATAGATTTTGCTTCATTGGAGATTGATGCTAATATATTGCGCTGGTTTGTACCCCGAATTGGCTTTGCTGTGTACCTCCCTCCGGTTAGTTGAATTATGTTTTGATCTTTTATATTCCAGTGTTGACACAATAAGTTTCTTTGAGGATAAATCTTCAAATAATGATTGAACTTTTCAATCAAAATTTTTGTGTAATTGATCAAAGGCTGAGGAAGCTGCTATTTCTGGCTTAAAGAGAGCACTAGCCGCTTTGAACACACATCTGGCATCCAATACTTATTTGGTTGGGCATTCTGTGACTTTGGCTGACATCATTATGACCTGTAATTTGTCAATGGGGTTTAGCCGGATTTTGACCAAAGATTTTACTTCTGAGTTCCCTCATGTTGAGAGATACTTCTGGACTATGGTTAATCAACCAAATTTCCGAAAGGTATTGGGAGAAGTGAAGCAAACAACATCCGTCCCTCCTGTCCAATCAGCAAAGAAACCTGCACAGCCAAAGGAACAAGCAAAACCCAAGGATGAGCTGAAGAAAGAGGCCAAAAAAGAGACAAAGAAAGAAGCAGCAAAGCCCAAGGAAACAGAGGCTGGTGATGAGGAAGAAGCACCTAAGCCCAAACCCAAAAACCCTCTTGATCTTTTACCCCCTAGTAAGATGATTCTTGATGAGTGGAAGAGGCTATACTCGAACACTAAGACCAATTTCCGTGAAGTAGCTATTAAAGGTTAGTCTCTTAACCTAGATTACATTTGGAAACATATATGTATTCTTATGTCTTGTGGTATGTGATGTTATTACCCATTCTTTTATTAGATGCTGTAGGAATGTTCTTTATACTAACTTGTTTGATTTAAGACAACATAATTAGCATACATCACAAGGATGCAATCATGCGTTGCGTTCTCAGCTTCCAATTCTTTATGGCCTGTTTGGTTGAGTGGAATAGCTATTCTATTACTGATATATTCCTGATGAATAGTTATTCCTTTGTTTGGTTAGAAAATAACATATAGAATAACTAATCCCAGGTTTAGTTATTCTTGCATTTTGAGGAATAACTAAAGATACCTCTCCCCTGCCTTTACCTATTCCTCAAAACGTGGAATAGGTAAAAACAACCTTTCTCCCTCTTTTTTTCATCATTATTATTATTATTAATAATTTTCTTCTTCTTCTTCTTATTATTATTATTATTATTTTATTATTATTATTATTATTATATTATATTTTTTATTATTATCATTAATAATAATAATAATAATAATAATAATAATAATAATTTTAGTGATAATAATAATAATTTTAGTGGAGACTATAATTGATATTTTGATATTTTTGTTAGTTATTCCTTTGCTATTCTAAATTTATGTTTTCAAACCAAACATTGGCATACATCATCATTAGAAATTCTTAAGAATAAACTAAACTAAGTAATACTTATTTCATTCTATTTCTAAGAATAACTATTCCATTCCTTATCTATTTCAGCAGATGAATCAAATACCCTATTAGTGTTTAACTGTTGGATTATTTCTTGTTTTGTTCTTTTCAGGTTTTTGGGACATGTATGATCCTGAGGGTTATTCTCTTTGGTTTTGTGATTACAAGTATAATGATGAGAATACGGTCCCATATGTTACATTGAACAAGGTTAGTGGATTTCTGCAACGAATGGATTTGGCTCGCAAGTATGCTTTTGGGAAAATGCTGGTGATTGGTTCAGAACCACCCTTTAAGGTGAAGGGGTTGTGGCTATTCCGTGGACAAGAGATTCCGCAGTTTGTGATTGATGAGTGTTACGACATGGAACTTTATGAATGGAAGAAGGTGGACATTAGTGATGAAGCACAGAAGGAACGTGCCAATCAGATGATTGAAGATCTTGAGCCATTTGAGGGAGAGGCTCTGTTGGATGCCAAGTGCTTCAAGTGATGAGGTTTCTACATAAATCTGAGGTCCCTGCGATGTACCTGTTTTACTATTTATGGCTTTGAAATTGGAACGAACAGATTCTCACTAAGTTGCAGTAAGTCTTCTGTTAATTCCTGTGGGATCTTATAGTCCCTCGTGTGATTTACTTTCCTGCAATAGTCATTGAACTAGCTGATCTTGGTACAAGTTTTGTTAAGTCTTGAGTTTTAGGTTTCAAAACGGTTTTGGACTTTCTTATTAATGTGATTGTCTAATTTTTTTAGTATTTACAATTGAAGAAGCTTGCTTTTTTCATCAAATTCAGCCGGTTTCATTTGAGCAAATATACGAACTCCGTTCACATTATAAACCGGTGGCATAATCACAAACTCAACAAGCGACACCATCTCTACCGCTTTCAACCCATGATACAGGGATGGCAAACATGTCGGGTAGAGGTTGGGCCCCTATAGATTCAGCTCCCTATAGTTTAGATTCCCTCTTTTTTTTTTTTAAAAAAAAATTCAGTGTGGCCTGAAATTTGATTAAATGTGATGTGTTGGCTTGAATTTGTGTTTTCGAGCTTCACAGTGGTTAGGAAGTATAGTTTCAAACCAAAAGAGAGGAGAGGCAAGCACAAAATGAAATTCACAGAACAAAGATACAAACTCGTTCAGAAAGTGCCTTCCTAAAACAATTACAAATCACCATTGAAGAAACATAAAGAAAAAGATATCAATAACACAGAAAAGTTGAAGGTCGAGGCAAAGACTCGTGAGAGGGAAGGAGGGACAACAAACCAAATAACAGGTAAATGTTAAGTGTTAATTAATCCGAAATTATTCATTATATTTCAGTACAATAACTTGATATGGTGGAAGATAACGCAAAATTCATATTACTATTCAACACTCACCAGTTGCCTAGGTCATCTAGACAACATGGAGTCATCAGCGCAGCAAATTCAAGTGCTTTTCCTCACACACAAATTCATTGGATGAGGTGCTGTGTTCGAGTTCGGTGAGAGCGTAAGAACTAAATCTATCACATTCATTAAATAATTTCTTCGAAAGACTTTATCTAATGTACATTTATTACATTATGAAAAACTAGTAGAATGAAACGTCCATCAGAAGGAATTCTTAAAACTGACAGTTCTATATTTAGTACACAAATCCTAACAACTGAATCTGTTTACGATGCTTCAGCATTTAACGAACTTCCGATACTCGATACTCGATACTCTTATTATATTACGTACGCCATCATGTTAGTTATACATATTTACTAATGTATAATGTTGTTCGTTATCACATAGAGCTATAGATGCAAGATAGCTGATATATAAATGTACTGATTAATTACAATAAGGCTTCCTGTAATACTTCAGTTAAAAAAATTCAAGGTCTAACGATAAAAAAAATTTGATTGGTTTAATCGAAAAAATGTTTTATTGTCTAACTTTTCGATTCAATTTGTAACTTTCTTGTTTGACTTACTTTAATAATTCTTAAAAATTAATCAATTTATTACTTAATAGGTTAATTTTTGTAAATTATTAAATTCTTATAAACTAAAATAAATAAATAAATTTTAATTAAACAATCTTTTTAAAATAAATTTCAAATTCTTGGATAAGTTAAGACAATTTTTTTCAATAATATTTAAAAAATTTTAATTTCATTTAACCTTTATTCGGTTTTATGAAGGTTTAATACTAATTGAACCTCTTAAATTTTAAATCTTTTTGATAACGTAAATGTTCATGTAAAATACAAAAATAAATATAAATTACTTCAATTATACCATTCTTTACGTGATATAGAGCCCCCCTAAATATGTTTCCCACAATCTTTATTTTGTTCTATCTCATCTCTCCCTCACATTCTCATTCCCTTCCCTTACCACTGCCTTTTAACTTGACATCTCCTCCCCTAAATACAAGTTTGTCATCATCACCTATTTCTATAACTCCAAACCACTTGTAACTTTTGCACTATCACCATTAGTAACTCAAGCTCCGTCACCATCCTCTCATTTAATGGTCACCACTCGCTGACTCAAAACCTTTCCTGATCATATTACCTACCATATCATCACTTACTCCTCTCCTGCTCCTGATTCCATTTCCTTTAATTATGCCAACAAATTTTCTTACCAACATCAAGCAATGCTTAATGAGTTCAAAGCTCTCTATTACAACACCACTTGGACTTTTGCCCCTCCACCTTTACGTGCAAATATTATTGACTGCAGATGGGTTTTTCGAACTAAACTTAAACCTAATGACTTGTTTGACCGTTTCAAAGCTTGTCTTATTGCCAAAGGATACCACCGATCCCCTGGTATATCAACAGCTTAGTCTAATCGTGCTTTAGCTAAGAATTGTGTCATTTATCAACTCGATGTCCATGATACTTTTTTGCGTTGAAATCCTCAAGAACTTGTCTTCATGCAACAACTCGCAGGTTTTACTGCTCCTAATCATCCTCAATATGCATGTTGCTTTAACGAAGATATTTATGGTCTCAAGTAAGCTCCTAAAGTCTAGTTTCACATGATAAGTCATAAATTTACAAAAACTGGTTTTATTTTGTCCAAAGTTGATACCTCCCTCACACAACCTTTCTTCTTATTATGTGGATGACATCCTGGTAATAAGTTCTTCACAAGAATTTATTCGGACTATCTTTAATGATCTTCATGCTACATTTGACATCAAAGATCTTGGCCCTCTTCGTTACTTTCTTGATATTGAAGTAACATTCACACCCACTAGCTTTCTTCTCACTTAGTCCAAATACACTTGTGATCTTTTTCACTAAACTCATCTTGATTCCTCCAAACCAGTCTCTACTTCCATGACTCCATCTTTACCTTTATCCAAAAATTATGGACTTCCTCTTTCTGATCCTACTAAATATCATAATACCGTTGAAGTTCTTCAATATCTCTGTGTCACTAAGTCAGATATATAATTTTATGCTAACACGTTTCTCAATTCTCACATTACCTTACAAATATTCGCTACTCAACTATTAAACACATTTTTTGATACTTTCCCTCTATCCCATCCCATGGATTTCATTCAACTATTCCTACGCACTTAATCTTACATGCGTATTCTAAAGTTGATTGGGATGGGTATCCTAATGATCACTTCCACTTCTGCTTATTGTATTTTTCTTGGTTACTTTCTGATTTCATGGAGCACAAAAAAGCAGCCTATGACTGTCAAATCTAGTATTAAAGTTGAATATAGAAGCATTGCTTTTACGGTTGCTAAACTATATTGGATCAACTCTCTTCTAAGAGAAATTGGACTTTCTGATGTTAAGCCGCTATTGTATTGTGATAATCTCAGAGCTAACTTCCTTAATGCAGATCTTGTCTCTTACCAAACACATTGAGATTGACATCCATTTGGTTCAAGATTTGGTTGCTTAAAAAGTCTCTATTTAATTATCATGTACCAACTTCTCAACAGCTTGCTATCATAATGATAAAGAATCTTTAATTTGTTGATAACACCTTATCTTTCTATGGTAATTCTCATAAGATATGATAAATACAAATTTCTTTATCTTAATAGTGATGCACATGTATAAATAGAGATGAAAATGCTCATGCAAAGAACACAAACAAATACAAAATACATTAGTTATATCATTCTTTACAGTTACATATTAAGGCACTAAAAACGAATTACTTCAATAATTATCGAACTACTGATATAAAAGCCAATGAGAGTTTGAAATTTTCCTAAAATTGTATCATTGGGGGTGAATTCGTGGTATGAAGCTTAAGATATGCACAATTCATAATTGTTGAAGAAAATGTTGACATTTCGTATATAATAAGGTAGATAAAATTTTATATGGAGGAAAATCTGGTAATTATTAGTGTCTTTCCATAAAATACTTTTATGCATATTCTTTTATAATGTTAGGTAGAATCAACCAAGCCTGATTTGACCATGACCCTTTACAAGATACAATGATTATACATTCTTAATTACTTGAGCAATTAAGGAAAAAAATTAATTAGCAGTTCTGGCAACGCCAGGCATCTACATATGGATAAATTAGGTTGCATTAGGAAATGGGGCTACACTACTACCGCCAAATGGCCACAACTGGTGAACATAATTATTGCTTCTCAACTGCCACCACCTTAGTATCTCTTCTTCTTAATATCCCTCTCGCAATCTGACTTCCTACAACGATTCTTCACATTATTACACCACCCCACAATTGCTTCTACTTCCCTCTCTTCTATATCACTCTGTGTCTGTCTCTCTAATGGCTGCCACCTTTAGCCAATTTTACCTGCTTGTGGTTTTCTTCACATGTATGCATGTTTGTTACGCCCAAAATGTGGCTCCTATGCCAGCTGAAGGAACAACAGAGTGGGTGCCTGCCATGTTCATATTTGGAGATTCCCTCGTCGACAATGGCAATAACAACTATCTTGCATCTCTAGCCAAGGCAAATTATTACCCTTATGGTATCGACTTCAGTGGAGGTCCTACTGGTCGCTTCTCCAATGGTTACACCATGGTTGACGAAATTGGTGAACTCTCTCGCTCCCTCTGTTTATAGCTCTCTTTTGACCTTTTGTCACCTGTAATTAATGCACTTGAGAAATTGTCAGACTTTCGTCCATTTCAAGACGATTTCCACAGCGCTGTCAACCCTTTTTCGATATAGATATATCCTTCAAACCCGAAAATAGATGATAGAATAATCCTGAGACTTTTTTCTGCATGCAGCTGAGTTGCTGGGACTTCCATTGATTCCTGCATACTATGAGGCTTCTGGAGATGAAGTTCTCCACGGTGTCAATTACGCCTCTGCAGCTGCCGGAATCCTTGATGTCACTGGAAGAAACTTTGTAAGTGTATTTATACATATGCATCAATCTTCTAGTTATAATTACGTGCAAGCTAGTTTCTAAAGCATCTTCTATTATTCGATTTTCGCGTTGAAGTTTTAGCTAGCTCATGATAAGGTCGGTCTCTTGGCTCTATCTAGTCTACCATATTCTTAATTCTTTCGTATGTTTGTTTCAGATGCTGCATTGAATGATCTCGAACTGTACAATGTGCGACCAATCCATTTCTACTTACGTTACCATAATTCTCGTTAAATGCAATTAAATGATGATTCTTTTGTCTTCACAAGACGTGTCAATTCTCATTTCATATCTGATTCGCTAGAATCTTATCTTTGCATGTACGATATGGTCTTTGGATCAGGTGGGTCGCATACCATTCGATGAGCAAATAAAGAACTTCCAAACCACGCTCGATCTAATCAGAAACGATCTTGGAGTAGTTGATGTCACTCAAGATATTGGTCGTTGCATATTTTTCGTTGGGATGGGCAGCAATGACTACCTTAATAACTATCTCATGCCAAACTATCCAACCAAGAATCAGTATAATGCACAACAGTATGCTGATTATTTGGTTAAAGAATACAGTCGACAACTCATGGTAATTAAGATTTCAACATGCAATGTACCCTATATCATATACTTTTCAGGATTTAAGACAAGGGAAAGATAATTCTTATGACCATATATTGAATCTACTTTACATCTCCAGTATCTTACTTGGGTTTTTGGCAGTGCAGACCCTTCACGATCTTGGAGCAAGAAAGTTTGTAATAGCAGGGTTGGGGATGATGGGGTGTATTCCAAGCATCTTGGCTCAGAGCACTGGCGGAAAATGCTCGGAAGAGGTCAACCAGCTGATTCTACCGTTCAATGAGAATGTCAAGACTATGATCAACAACTTCAATAAGAATCTAACAGGTTCCAAGTTCATCTACATTGATATCGCCCGTATGTTTCGGGAGCTTGTTTCCAGCTCTCCAAATAATGGTATATGGTGCCTTCTGTCGGACTTTTCTCTTTTAGCCATTACAAATTTGAAGTTGCTACATCGAATAAGCCGATAACATACATTTCTGTGCTCTTTGTCGTAGGGTTTAGCGTCCTAGATCAAGGTTGCTGCGGAATTGGCAAAAACGGAGGACAAATTACATGTCTCCCCTTCCTAACGCCATGTGAAGACCGAAATAAGTACATTTTCTGGGACGCTTTCCACCCAACAGAAGCTGTGAATATCTTGCTGGGAAAGAAATCTTTCAGTGGAGACACAGCCGTGGTTTATCCTATGAACATAGAGCAGCTTGCCAGTCTTGACATCTAGGTGAAAATCACTTATTTTGTATTAGTACCTCTGTACTGCTCATTAATGCAATAGAGGGGTACTTTTATGGTGGTATGCTAAGAAAAATAGTTTTCATATGTTTGCTCTATCTATCTCTGTTGCGACCTTTTGATCTTTTTATTCTTCGCAGTGCATCCTATGTTGACTCTTGTGTCGTATGATAAGACATTCAATGTTTGCTCACTGAGATTAATTAAAAGAAAAAAGTAAAGACCTATTTTTTTGGTAGTCCTCTAATTAATAGTACCTAAAACACTTTTACATATTATAAATTAATCATCATTGTGTAAGAGTAATTAAAATAATATTAATCATAAGAATTATTAAAATAATGGCTATTACGAATAGAATATACATATAATTACTGAAATAATTATTTTTTAATCATATGCTGAAATTCTCAAAATAATTATTTGAAGACGATGAAACAAGAAAAATATATTTAAAATAATAAATTTATTCAAAGTTCTTGAGTAGAATCGTTTGGGCATAATTAACAAAACGTGGTGACAACAAATATCCCTCAAAGCATAGCCAATTGTTGGATGTTGATGGGATAAGTGTATGATTGTGAAGTGAAAGTTGCCTTGGCTAGCAAGATGTTTGCCAACTCTGTTGGATGGAAAGCGTCCCAGAACAAGTACTTCTCCCGATTTTCACACGGCTGTTGTAGAGGAAGACAAGTTATCTGCCCATTGTTTCTTCCCACACCGCAGCATCCCTTGTCCACTACTTCAAATCCTGTTTTCAGTATATAGATCTCACGTTTCAGTAGAAACATTCGATCTACAATATCATGAAAGAGATGATTTTGGACTCACCGTAACTGGAACCATTGAGAGAGAGATCAGTAGTGCTTCTGTAAGAATCCAGGTACACAAACTTTGCTCCTGGTAGTTGACCATTATTGAAACGTTGAACCAGCTTGAAGAGCCCCGAATTGAACAAGGAAATTGCTTGATTGAAGTTCTCATTGCATCGGTTGTTGTTGGTACTATTTGTATTATTATATCGTGCAAGCTGATATGGAATGCAACCAATTTGCCCAACAGCCGTTACTATAATCTTTCGAGCTCCCAATGAATACAGTTGCTGCAGAAAATTGAAGAAGCATATCAGAATTTTATGACCTGGTGCAGAATGATGAAAACTCTCCATAAATTTATCATATTTAGATAAAGAAAATAATAACTCAAGTCTGTCAGTTAATTATATTCAAAATTATATGGAAACTTTTGGCAACTTACTGATAACTGGCGAGTGTAATCCTGAAGAAGCGCGGCAGCAAAAGCTTTTGTAGTGTAATCTGAGCTAGTTGTGTAGAAAGTTGGCATAAAATAGTTGTTAAGGTAATCGTTACTTCCCAACCCTGAATAGAAGATGCATTTACTCAGGTAGCTACTAAGTGCATTGGTGTCGTCTCTGAACAACCTCCTCAGTTCTTGTACTGTATTACCGAAATTCGCTATTTGTTGGTTCATTGACATATGATCACCCTACAATCATAAAAAATTCCATCAGAATAAATCGAGCCCTCCCATTCATTTCTTTTGATTATACAGTCCTCTTGTGATATATGATTTTCTTTACCAAATTGTTTCCAGTTTCATCCCGAATTCCAGCTGCTCCAGAAGCATAATTGGCTCCCCTTAACAAGTCGATCCCTCTGACCCTCGAGTAAGGAGGAATGTAAGTAGGGAAGCCAAGTAGTTGGGCTGCAAAAAGTTGCACAAACCGGTAAACTAAACTTCGAAGATCAATCATCATATTGCGGTAATGAAGTATGAGATTGTGTCTAAATGAGAAGCTTCCATACTTCATCACCGCTTGCCTGTCATTTGCAGTATTTGTAGTCTGCAGTGACTACGATCATACAATTTTAGCTGAGTAAACAATTACCTAGTGCATCAACATAAGTTCGACCGTTAGTGAATCGACCGGTAGCTCCCTGGGGGAAATCAATCCCGTAAGGCCTGTAGTTAGCCCTCGCAAGTGTAAGTATCCCATTGTTATTCCCATTGTCGACCAGTGAATCACCAAAGATGAAGAAACAAGGCACCTGAGGCTCCTGTCTTTGTGTCCAAGCTCTCGTAGCGAGCAACACCACTGCAAAAGCTGACAAAAAAAACCCATTGAACCCCCTCATTTCTAAGAAACCAAAATTTTCTTGATTCTATTATGGTCTGAAACTGAAACTACCACATAATCAAAGGATGTACCTCTCTCTATATATATATTCCTTCTCCAACTTGTACTACTTTGCTATTACTGGATTCATATGTTTTTCGTTAGTTCTAAAGTGGTTATAATGAAAGCAAACGAAAAAAAGAACTTTTAGTTGAGGTCTCGTGTTGTAGTTCTTTACACTAGTCCGGAAGCTGCGGTGGAAGAACATTCTCGTGATACGGCTATCCTCTGCTTCTGACTGTTATTTTGCTTCACATATGCAAGTATTTGTTTGTCTGTGTTCATTTTAGTAGTAAAGCAAACATCACGGATTCACCAACCTGTATTCTTTTTTTCCTTTTTTGGTTGTTCTAAGAAACCTGTCTTACTTTATATTTACCGGTGACGCTGATTGACGATCTAACTACGACTTGGTTTTTTATTGAGTCCCATAAAAGAAACAATAATGGAACGATAACAGAAAGGCCAATGTTGAATCAACACTCCTATTTAAATGAATTGATAAAGGTATTGACATGGTAAAGTTTAAAGAAATTAAGTACTTAGTTAAATAAGGCGTTAAAATTCAGGTATTAATAAAATCATGGTCCCAAAGGTTAATAAACTTTATCGAGCTGTTATAAATGGAAGTGTCTCACATCTAACAAATACAAGAGGAGAAGGCAATTTGTATGAAAAAGAGAGGAACAATAATATAATAATGTAATGTTTAAATATTTTGAGTTGAAATATAGTATTATATCTGATATATATGAATTCATTTTTGTTTCCAAGAGTATTGTGGGATAAAAAAATATGAATGATGATAAAAATTAAGAATCAGAATATAAATAAAATTATTGATTATGCGTGTTTAATATACTAAATATTAAGATAACTATTGACTTTGTTTAATACTATATCAAACACGCATAATTAATCATTATATTTAATTAAATATTAAAAATGATAATAGGAAATTTTCACTCATATTTAGTTATTATACAATTTATTTTGTAAATAAATAATTAAAATATTTTATATTGTATAAACAATTAATAAAAAATTTTAATAATTTATAAAATTTTAATTTTTACATAATTATGAATGATTTTTATGATAAAAATAAAAATGCCAATGAAACAAAATAAAATAATTATTAAAGAAATTAATATAAAAGATCATAATATCAATTGATTGTGATGATAATATTCTAATAAGAATCAATATCTTACAATATTTTGATAATAACTTGATAATATTCTAATAACATCTTTTAGCTTTTATTCTTAATTTTTGATCCCAGTTTATATCCACACCCTTTTAAGAATAAAAGTTCAAGATTATTTAGAATTTATTTTAATTTTATCATTCCTTATTTTATTTACTACCAGTAACTAAATAATAAAAAGTAAGAGAATAAAGGTCGCTTTTCCATTCCCACCTCTTTATTATTGATTACCAAATTATACCTAAATAAAAACAAGATGTTATACTATAATGCAGGCCCGCGCTCCCTCGGACCCCTCGCCAAAATAATTTGAAGGGTCAATTTGCTCTTATAGGGTGTTTGTTACCTTCTACTCGTGGTTGGATTAATGACTTGGGGAAAAAACTAGACTTCTTAGTGATTCATGTCATGTTATATTCAGATTGGTTCAAACTAAGGAGAGCATGGTTACTATAGAGTGGATCGGATGAGATTGTTGGGATGCGCCATAAATAAACTAATTGGAAGTATTTCTTTTATAACAAAGAATTGACAATTTAATATCTTAAAATTTTGTATTAAATATGATGTTTTTGTTATTTTATTAGATGTAGGTTCAAGTTTGCTCTCTTAAAAGTCATTTAAAGAGCTTATTCGTCTTTAAGGTGTGCGTAGCTTGAAGATGACATTTTCCTTATGGCAAATAATGTATTTTTAATAGTAACATTTGTATTAGAACATATGTCAAATCCTAATATTTTAGAGTACATAAAAAGAATTATAACGTTTCAAAATTATTTAATTTTAAACTTTAATTAATGAAATTTTTAATGAGGTTAAGACTCTATCATACAAGTGTTATGTTAGTATGTAACTTTTTTGTTTTTTATAAGTAGAACCCATAATGTCACATAGAACACACGTCACATTGAGTCTTACTAACTTAAAATCATCTTAATTAAACACAATTAACTCCAATTTCATATTTTTCCTAATTAGTCATAATTTTAAATTAAACTTAATTTCACCCTATTATGAAAATTCCAATTTATTTGAAAATCTCAACAATGCAACTGAAACTGAATATGAAATTCATCCCCAATCATAACTGTGACTCCCCCCAAACTATTTAAAAATCTCACAACACGTGAACCTTAATTACACGACCTGTCTTTTTGTGAAATTTCCTTATCGTCTCTTCATTTTCTCCCTCTTTAATGGACATATCCTTTGTGATTTATCTTTATCTGAAAATCACTATTGCCCTCCTTCGTGTGAACTTCTCTTCGTCATGTCTTCATTTAAAATCCCTAGTTAAGTGACTAAAATCTTAATATATTAGTACACCCCATCTTTATCTCCTCCATTACATCTCCTCATCATCCCTTAATGTATTTTGTTCTATGTTATATCATTGGTTATAGGTTAAAAAAGCTTTATATATATATGTTGACTTATGACATATTTTGATATCCCATATTAGAAAAATGTGAAGATGGGAGAGTCTACTTAAGTTTTAAAGGAGGGTTTCTTCATCTTATTAATCATCCTAACTTTTTTCTATTTATAAACTTTCGCTTCAAAATAAGTGAAATATCAATTTAGTAGTATCTGAGGAAGTAGGCATAATTGGTTGAACCTCGTTAAATATTGGTGTTCTTTATTTGTCTATTTAATAGCTACTTTTGGGTATAGTTGTAGTGTATTATTATACTATTAAATTACATGTCTAGGAAAATTCTATTTAGGAGGTTGGATTTTAAGTGGGACCATTTATGACCCCTTTAGCTTTTCCTGGGAATTTACCTAGTGTGATTATTAGTACAATCATTCACATTATATTCACCTAGGCAATAGTGCTAAAGGTGAATTTGTTGTTATTAGTGGAAATTAACTCGAGTTTTTGCAATAATTGGTACCAGAGCCAAGGTTTTTTTTAGTATGCTATGTGGTTGTAGCGTGGTTTGATCTTCCACATCAGAAAAGATTTTTCCTTGGACTATTGACATTATGCATTGATAGCTATTGAATAGTAATTGTAGCAGAGATGACAGAAATCAGATATACAACTGTATCAACCATGTCGACAACTTTTACCTCATCTATTATAGCAAAGATTGCTGTGATAAATGCAAGATTTGCGGTGGAGATTTTTGATGGTATGGGTCATTTTGGCATGTGAAAAAGTGAGGTTCAAGACACTCTTTTTCAGCAAGGTCTTGACATTGCCATTGAAGGAAAGAAACTAGATGATGTTGAGGAGAAAGATTGGAAGACTATAAATCGTTTGACATATGGTACAATTCGATCGTGTCTTTGCAGAGAGCAAAACTATGATTTCTTGAAAGAAACTTCTGTATCTAAATTGTGGAACATGTTGGAAGAGAAATTTATGAAGAAAAGCAATCAGAATAAGTTACATATAAAGAAGAGACTGTTTCGTTTCTCTTATGTTCTGGGTACCACTATTAATGATCACATCACCAATTTTAATTAGTTAGTTACTAATTTAATGAATTTGAATGTGACATTTGAAGATGAAGATCTAGCTTTGATGTTGTTGGGATCCTTTCCTGAGGAGTTTGAGTTTCTTGAAACTACTATATTTCATGTGAAGGTTGTTGTGTCTCTTAGTGAAGTTACAGCTACTTTGTACAGTCATGAATTGAGAAGGAAGACAAAGGAAGAACGTACAAGTGGAGCAGCAGAAGCTTTGGTAATCAGAGGCCGTTCACAAAGCTAGACTAAAGGAAAGACAGGGAGATCAAAGTCGAGGCTCAAATTGAGCAAAGATGAATGTGCCTTCTGTCAGGAAAAAAGGCACTAGAAAAAGGATTGTCCAAAGTTGAAGAATAAAAACAAACCTGATGAGGAAAAGACTGTTGTAAAATTTGAATGTTGTTGAATGTGAAGATGAAGACTTAGATCTTTCATTGGTTATTACATCCTCAATAAGCCCTTCTAGTCCATGGTTGTTTGTTTCATGCTGTAGTCATCACTTGTGTCCCAATCAGGATTGGTTCTATGATTTTAGAGAGCCAGAAGGTGGAGTTGTCTACACAGCAAATGACAAATCCTATACCACAAATGGGATTGGTTCAATTTGCTTGTGGAATCACGATGGAAAAACCAAGACTTTGACAGATGTCAGATACGTGCTAAGTTTGACAAAGAATCTTATTTTTGAGGGAGTCCTAAAATTCAAAAGGCTACACTATAAATGCAACAAATGGAGTAATGAAAGTCATCTCCGGTGCACTTGTGGTAATGAAAGGAATTCGAAGAAACAATAACCTACATTATTACTAAGGTAATGCAATTATTAGAACAACAGCAATAACTTCTAATGATGATCAAGAGCTAGAAGTAGCTAGGTTGTGGCATATGCGTTTAGGACATGCAGGTGAAAAATCCTTGAAGATCTTAGTAAATCAAGGATTGTTGAAAGGAGTTCAGGCCTCAAATTAGACTTATGTGAGCATTGTGTCAAAGGGAAACAGATAAGAGTAAAATTCAACACTGTAATCCGTGATATGAAGGGTATTTTGGATTATGTTCACTTTGATATGTAGGGACCTTCCAAAACAACTTCTTTAGGAGGAAAA
>JAOTAY010000189.1:5061340-5084958 GCA_025629805.1 Erythroxylum baracoense | reverse complement strand
TAGATCGTATCTTAATAACCTAATAATACGGTAAGATTGGTTGGGAGGACGTTCCTTTCGGCTATAACTTGTCTGCATTGTTAAATTGAATAGTTATCCTGGAATCGATGATCAATCTATATGAACTTCATACCGCGATTTACCTTTGACTGGGTTTATTTTCCATTAATTTCGAATTTTAATTATTATTGTTATCTCGATTTCGTTTTAAATTGTTAAGATTAAAAATCCCCAATTCTCACTTTATTTTTCCGTTTACAGTTTCAGTTCTGGTTAGCCTTGGGCAAGGCTAGTCTCTAGGGTTCGACCCTTCTCACCCTATTTACAGTATTCTCAATTTTTTTTAATTAGGAAGAGCAGGTCTTTTATTTTTGGTGGTTTCGACACCCATCACTTAGGTTTCATATGCAACTAAAATCATACGATTTGAAGGTTTGTATGATTCAAACAATGTGACTGACTCAACTAAATCCTAGACAGAATTCCACTACATAATATTCTCTTGTCATATTCAACCAATTCTATCTAAGATAACACCAAAATAACAACAAAGCAACATCCCAGCAACAATTCCACGTCCAAATGAATCTTTATATCCATTCAATCATACACAAATACATAAATCAACTAAGTGAAGTTCCAAACTTAAAAATTGACAAACTAGATCTTCTATTGCCTTTCCTTCCCTTCCTCTTTGGATTTGCTTGACTCACCAACTAAAACCAGTACCTCTCAATCCCACTTCTATCCTTATAATTTTGTTCCTTCATAAGTAAAGTAAGAAGAGATAAAGGTGAAGAGAAAATCCCTAACTTTTACCTTGATTTCTACCTAAGATTGGCTTGATTTCTTACATGAAAAATGATGGGATGAAGAAGGTGAAATGGAAAGGAGAAAAATATGAACTTAGAACCCCCGAAATTTCGTGCATCTCCCCTCTCTATATCCCCATTCCAGAATTTTCAAGACTCACATATATATTTAACTCCTATTTGACACACATGCTTTATTATTATTGGTCACACATGCCTTAATCCAATTAGTCCATGTGTTAACTTTGGAAAAATTGCATATTGGCCCTTCTTCTTCCTTTATTTCTCACATTGGCTTACAATATTATACATTAATTTCATTCCCCTATGTCTTAATTTTCTAATGTAATAAATTTCATGCAATTTGGTTAATTATTACAGGAGTTATACCCAAAACACTACATGTTGTTTGAAAACAGGGACAACAGCCATAACTCAACTTCAAGCTAGAATTCAAAAATATTAAATTTCATGTTCTTCCTTTCGGGAAGGGATGGTTAGGAAAATCCTATTAATTACAGCTTTCTCTAGACCTCTGGGAAAACCATGAAAAAAAAGCTCGAATGGTACGATCCCTCCGTCACTCCAGAATGAAAGGGGCAATCTCGTAGTTCTTGGTCTGTGAAGATACAGTGTTAGGTGCTCTATTTTATTTTCCTGTCGAGGCTGAACCTAAACCTGTGCTCGAGAGATAGCTGTTCATATGCTGATAAGGGATGTATGGATTCTCGAGAAGAGAGGAGCCTTGGTGATCCCCCCCGAACCGCCAGGATCCTATGAGTGAATAGAAAGTTAGATCTACATTGGATCTTACCTGAATCACCCCATCTATCCTCCTGAGGAGAAGTTTTGTTTCAAACCTCAGTTCGAACAGGAGAAGTAAGCCAAGCTAATGTGCCTTGGATGATCCACATCTCAAGGTCAGGTTCTGATGAGCACATTGAACTATCCATGTGGTTGAGGATCCTCATAGCTCAGGCACAATGACGCAATTATCAGGTGTGCACTCAGCCAAGAGGCATAAAAGAATTTCGGTTCTTTCATGAAAGTTTTATACCTATGTCTCTAGTTTAATCTCCAATTGAAATTATCCAATTTGGAGGTCTACAGGCCAAGATATGGCCAAATTATAGAAATATATTCAGTGGAACCTATCCATTCAGTGAGGTACACATCTCAAACCAACTAACTTCTATCTTATCATACAAGAGCAACATAAAAATACATCTAGTTTAACGAAAAACATCCTATTTGCTTATGGAATAATTCTTTTATCAATTCCCCTCACATCACACTCATAATCCAAGCAAACATATCAAAAATTTCCATACATATTTTGCATCTAAGTATGTATACCCATATCGAAGAGAACAAATTATCCATTTACCCTTGTCTTTTACGTTAAGTACCATTATATCTCTTGCTATACTTAGATGCACTTAATTCGTTATGTTCACTTCTTAATACACCCTAGGCATGCTATAATACTTCCAGGGTATATATTGGAGCTTTACAAATTATAAGCCCCATGTATTCTTTATATCTGTAGAAAGAAATCCATGCATATGTTTAGCATAAATGCAAGCTCTAATACTATTGATAACTCTATTTGCAAACTGGTATTTGTCTTTCTTCTTATCAATAAATCGTCAACGGTTCCGCTCCTTCCATATGATGTATATGACATTTGTAAATGCTGCTTTGAAAAGAGGAGCATTGGGTTTCCTCCATACCGACTTATCCATGATCCAAGATAATATTTTCTCCCAATTATATCTACAAAAATTATAAAGTAACATGTGCAAGATTCTACTCCAAATAGCCTTATTATAGGGACATTGGAAGAATAAATGATCCCCGTCCTCAATAGTAATAGTACAAAATAAATAATTTGTATCATAATTGTCCACACCATTGACTCTTGATTTGAAGTCTATTCTTGATTACCAGCTAAGAGATAAAAGAAGTTTTGGGAATAAGAACCTTTCCCTAAAGAAGATCAGACCAAGGCACATCAGGCAGTGCATCTGTCAATAATTGATAGCAAGAGTGATTAGAGAAAGTACCATTCCTATTTAGAGACTAAGAAATGACATCCACATTCTGTAGATCATTCAGGCTTAGAAGGTGGCTCAACATATTGTGGAATCCTTTAGAATATCCATGTCATTCACCATTCAAAATCAAAGATGAAACTCGAGAGTTCAAAGGCAATCTGTTCCTTATGTGTTAAAGTTCATATCAGTAAGCTATTGGGCTGATGTCAAGCCATTTGTCATACCAAATCTAAACCTATCCCCATTTGCAATATTATGTTGTATGCAAGGATAAATGAGCTCCCTCAACATCATCATTTGTGTAAAAATAGGTGACCCAGATTTAAAGCAATCCAATTGCTAGAAATTTGTATGTTTCAGGTAGTGTTCATGTACCCATTTGATCCATAATGCATTCTGGTCAGTGTATAGTCTCTATGACCTCTTGCACATCAAGACCTTTTTCATTGTAGAGATAGAGATGATATCAAGCCATCCCTTCCTTTTCAAGATAGTAACATCACTTCATTTAATTCTAGCTTTCTTGGAGTTATCGATTGTACCAGACCATAGGAAAGCCTTTATAATTCTGTTCATCTCCTTGATCGCCTTCCGAGGTAGAGCTATACGTATTGTCCTATGGATATGTAAACTGCTAAGAACTAAAATAATGAGAGTTAATTTGGTAGCATAAGATAAGAACATGTTTTTCCATGCCAGAATTCTAAACTTCAATTGTTCAATAATGGGAATACAGTCTAAAGATCTAGGTTTGGAACCTATAATAAGGACACCAAAATAAGTGAACTTATGAGAAACTACAGTGAAACTAGTAAATCGTCTTATTTCATTCAAGTTCTACACATCACTAGAGAGATATATGTTGTTTTTGCTAGAGTTAAAATTGCGGCTGGACCATTGAGCAAATAAGTTAAAAGCATTCATCATAATATTGATAGAAGGGACATCTGCTTATCACAGAAGTAGAAGATCATCAACATATATAATATGAGTGAGGTTAGTTACTTTACAAAGATGATGATATTTAAATCCCCCAATGGATGTTATGAGCTTAGCTAAAAGTCGGGAAAAGCCTTCCATGACTAAAGTGAACAAGTATGGAGATAAAGGGTCCCCTGTCGAATGCCTTTAGTTGGTTTTAATAGTTTGGTAGGAGTTCCATTAACAAGAACACTCAATGGGAAGATTGTATGCAAGCCATGATCAATTGCACTAAATGGGTAGGGAAGTGAATAGCCTTAAGACAAACCTTTATAAAATCCCAACTAATGGTATCAAATGCTTTTAAAAAATCAATCTTTAATAAGAAACTTTTGGGTTTTTTTTACTTGAATTATAGTCTTTTATCAGTTATTGAACCAGCATTATATGATCTCCAATAAGTTTAACAGGAATAAAAGCTCCTTAAGCTGGGTTAATAATGTCCAATAAGGCCAGTTTAAGTTTTTCAACTAGAAGCTTCGATATTACCTTATCGATAGTATTACAATAAGATATCGACTAAAAGTCACTCATGGTAGAGGTTCTATGTCTCTTGGGGACTAAATAGATGCAAGTATGATTAATTTCTTACAAAATTTTAGCTGACTTGAAGAACTCTTAAACATTCTCAGTAAGTAACACTAGTAATGTCCCGTGTATGCTGAAAAAACAATGCAGTAAAGCCATTAGGACTAGGGAATTGATGGATGTAGACTGTATAAAATCCTTTCAATATTATGAGCCATAATAGGAAAGAGAATAGCATTCAAAGTATCCTATGTAAGATTGCGTTCAAACAAGTTGCAACCAATAGAGCTTGGTGAAGTAGCATCGGTTGTACCCATTAAGTCTAAGAAATATTGTCGAGCCAATTCTATGAGGTTATTTTAATCAGTGCATTCTTGCCCGCAACCATCAAGAAGCATGGGAATCTAGTTAACATTCCTACGAGCAAGCAAGGAGGTGAGAAAGTATTTAACATTGGAATCTTTATCCTACAACCAGTGCAATCGTGCTTTCTATACTAAGACTGAATTATGAAACTGGAGGGCTTCTTAAGAGGATTATAAAGATTGATCCTCAATCTGTTGATATTTAAGATTATAGGGATTCAAATAATAGTTGTGTTGAGCAAGAATGAGTTTTTCTTTTAAGGTATACAAATTAGTTCGTCTACCCAAAATGAATTGATTGATAGCCACCTTCACACATCCAAGCTTAGACATAAATTGATAAGCTTTATAACCAGTGACCTCGATGTGCCAATAAGTAGTAACAAGATATAGGAATCCCACCATACCAGTTCTTGCATTGAAGAATCTGAACAGAGCACCCATATATTTAAATTGAGTGAGTCTTTGAATTAGCATGGGTGAGTGATCAAACATCGATTTCTCTCCAAAGTGAATAAATAAGGAAGGGAATTGATTTAATCATAATGTGTTCATAAGAGTTCTATCAAGTTTCTTCCTCACAAGCAGATTACCTTGTTGATTATTAGACCAAGTAAGTAATCGTCCCCTAGTGTAAAGACCGACTAGATCCATTTATGACAAAAAGTTTGTGAGCTTCCGAGTAGGCATGTATGAAATCTCTTATTACTTTCCACTTCGATTGAATTGAGGGAACAATTAAAATCCCCAGCTACAAGCCACAGATTTTGTATGCCTTGTTGTAGACGGTATAAGTCATCCATAGTTTATCTCGTTGGAAACAAAAATTGGAGGCATACACTAATGTGAGGTCAAACCCCTTATTTAAAAGTTTTATATGACAATGAAAATGCATCAGCTGATCTGATTGTTCAAAAGTAGTCACGCTAACTAGATCATCATTAAAAAGACATAATTCTTCCATTGATATATGAGCTATGATTTGAGAATGGCTTCTAATTACCACTCAAAAAGCGAGAGACAAAAAGTGTACGAGTGTCCTTTATTTTTGTTTCAAGAAGTCCAAGCAGGACTGGGTTCTTATCCCTCACCACCTCCGTCACCATAGATTTTTTAAGAGGTTCATTCAGCCCTATGGTATTCCAAATAAGGATCATCATGTTTTGGAGAGGGAATCCCTTATAGATGGTTGTTTATCCTTCTGATGGGCAAGCCTCTTTTTGGTCCTAGTATGCACTACAAAATGCTCAGAATCAGGATTGATCAGTTTAGTTTCAGTTAAATATGGACCGCTAGCTCCCCTGTGTTGGCTGGTTCACTACTCTCCTCTCAGACAATATGAGTAGAAGGTTATGCATCTATAGCGTAATGATCCAAGTCAATAACAATACTACTAAGTGCAAGCAAAGGAGTAGCCATAGGTGGACTGAGGGAATTAGTAATATTCACCATATCACTATGGTCAAGCCCACCAAAGGAGAACAAGACATTTAATTGTTACACATACCTTCCACAGGGTCAATGAGGGAGCTATCTAGAGTAAGAGCTAATTTACCACTAACAGTAGGAGGAGTATTTAGATCTAGCTGGAGTACTACAATCGTGTCTGTAGCATTATTAGGCATATCATTCGCAACATTGGCTTGGATTGTTGTCAAAATAAGGGAGGCAACAACCAATGTACCATTAGTAGCAACTACCTGACCTTCAGCATCAGCAATGAGGCTAGCATCTTCAACCTCAAACCAATAGGTATCTGTACCAGTCACAATAGGGGTTATTTCTATACCAGTGAATTTAACACATACACATTCAACATTAGTAACTACCCCATTAACTACATTTCTAGCTCTAGTAAGGGCATTATTACCTCCACTAAGGGTGAGGCCTAACACAACTCCCCTGTCTTCAATTACTACCCCTTTAACATCACCAACCACATCAGAAGCTAGTAACTCATCATGCCATTCTGTTTGAAAGACCTTACCAATGGGTTTCCAAATTTTGCCAGCAGTAGTTAGTTTCTAAGGATAAGAAATGAAGATGACTGAATTCAATTCACCCATCTCAATCAGCTGAAAAATGGAAAATGAATCTAGGAGGCGAGCCTACTTTGAAACCTCAATGCACATTTTGGCATAGCATAGAAACTCCATTGTTTCTGTCTGGGAATCCATAAAAATGGGATTACCCAAAGAGCTAGTCATGCAGCTAAGACCTTCAATGGTCTAAAACTCCATCGAGGTATTATGGAACTGAACCCATAAGAGCAAGCTGTCAATCTTACATTGATCTATTTCTAATCTCGGTTGTCCTTTCTGAAGGAAAAGAGGTTGTTCTCCAACATGCTAGGGGCCCTGTTCCACTATCTCGTTAAGGTTGGTGCTGTCGAAAAACTTATCCTCCCAGAGCATGGCTTTCTTAAGTCTTTGCTTCCCCTATTGTGACTTGGGCCAAGCATTGACTACTGAGAAATCAGGACACTTGGCTCAGAAGAATCCGATCAGAGTTGTGGACTAGACACAAGCTCCTGCCAGTAACATTTCAATCGATCAAGAAAGGATACTATCCTTTAGCACGTTTTGATAATGCTTGAGTGTTCCCATATGGTGATTTATCTTTAATATGTTCCTCGATACGCCGGCTAAATTGGGAGTGTTCAGCGTTATTTGTGAATGGTTGGCTGTTAGGGATTTTGTCGCTACAGTTGGTGTTGATAAAGTAATTCACGCATTGTCACAATTGCATCAAGAGCACCTCGCGCAACAGAAAGTTGTTTTAGAGAGAGAAAGAAAGGAAGTTACAAAGAGAGAAATACATAAAAAGAGTCTTCATTTCATCATAACCAGACATGTCCGTAACACTTATAGGGTCCCTCTTTTAATACGTTTACGAATACTTCCCTAGACACGAGTATAGAACATCATACTATATTTTATTCTAAATGTTGCGTATGTTACTAATAATATTCCAGAGCCTTCTACTTCCTTTGCTCATGCTTCTTCATCTTCAACAATTTATGCAATAATTCTCTTCCCTTTAACGTCTTTGTCCACCAATTTGATTTCAGGAAACCTTCTTTGGAGATCAAAAACGTACTCCCATGTAACATTTGTGTTCGTTCCATCTGACCATTGAATCAACCATTGAGTAACAACCTTATTATTTCTTTTGGTCATCCTCCTGTCCAAAATCGCTACTGGCACTTTCTCCGCAGGTGTGAGAAACTTGGGTAGGAAGGACGACGTTTGAATTTGCCCCTTATATGCTTTCTTAAGTTGAGATACGTGAAACACCGGATGGATCGTTGCCTCAGTTCGAAGATCTAGCTTATAAGCTACCTTTCCTATTCGTTGAATCACTCTATATAGCCCGTAGTACAATGGCGATAGCTTCTGGTTGCTCCTTCGTTGTAAAGAAAATTGCTTATGCGGTTGTAATTTTAATAATACCATGTCCCCCTCTCTCTCATATCACTTAGAATCTGCGTACTGCTTCATGTGATTATGAGCCCACTACAAATGAAATTTTGTGACATTAATCATAGCTTCCCTACTCTGTAAAACTCGATCGACTTCTAAGATCCTCGAATCTCCTACTATATAAGGAGTATATATTGGTGGTGGGTAGCCATATAAAGCTTCAAATGGAGTAGTATGAGTGGTAGCTCTGTAAGTGGTGTTGTACCATCATTCCGCCAATGCTACCCACTTCCCCCATTTGTTAGGCATTTGTCCACAGAAACAACACAAATATATCTCGAGAATCTTGTGTACTACTTCAGTTTTCCCATCCATTTCAGGATGGTAAGTAGTCGAACATTTTAACCTAACCCTTGCATCCGAAGAAGTTCTTGCCAAAATTTGCTCAAGAAACTAGATCTCTGTCACTAACAATGGACTTCGACATTCCATGTAATTTAAACACCATGTTAAAAAACAATTCGGCTATGTCACAAGCAAAATAAGGGTGTTTAACAGGGACGAAATGAGCATATTTAGTAAATCGATCCACTACCACTAGGATAATCGACCTTCCTTTTAACACAGGCAACCCTTCCACAAAATTAATACTAACCTCTTTCCAATTCCCTTCAGGTATCTTGAGAGGTTGCAACAACCCAGGATATGTAAAACTATCATGTTTATTTCTTTGATAATTCATGCAATTTTGAATATAAACTCTCACATCCCAAGCCATACCCTTCCAAAAGAACATTGTTTGCAACTTCTTCGTGGTGGCTACTGCACCTGCATGCCCCCCATGGCATCGTCATGATGAATGCCAATAATTTGTTGACGAAGCCTTTGATTATCGATCACCCACTACTAAGCGCCCTTTCCATCTTGTTAACCCATCATTCCATTCGTAAGCCCCGATTTTAGTGTTGTTAGACTCTAATGTTCAAATTAACTCCTAAATAGCCCCATCCTCCTGCTAACTATTTTTGATTTCATCAAGCAACTCACCTTGCATTTGCGATACAGACATCATTAATAATTCTGTACTCGTGACTCTTGAGAGAGCGTCCGCAATAGCATTTTCTTTAACACTCTGGTATTGCACCTCGAAGTCATAACCTAGGAGCTTCGAAAGCCATGACTTTTGGAATAGGGTCGAAAGACGTTGTTCCAACAAATACTTTAAACTATGATGGTCGGTAGGGATGTCAATGGGTCGGGTCGGGCCCGGGACGCCTTCAGCCTGGCCTAAAAAATAGCAGGCTGCGGGCTGGGATAGCCCCGCCCGCCGATGGGCCGACCGGCTCGTGGTCGGCCCGTATATTTTTTTAATATAAAAATTACAAAACGACGCCGTTTTGTTGGGCCGGCCAGGGCAGACCATGGTCGGCCCGCGACCCGCCTATGGCACGCCAAACCCGGGCCAAAAACGGGTCGGGCCAAGATTGACATCCCTAAAGGTCGGTCCTGAGTATAAAAGGGTTGAGACTGAAATAATGATGCCAGTGCTTGATGGCCTTAATGACTGCTAGAAATTCCTTCTCGTATGTGGATAACTTGTGATGCCTCCTCACCAGTGACTTACTCAAGAAGGTAATGGGTGGCCTTCTTGTTGCAGTACTGGACCTATTCCATCTCCACTTGCATCAGCTTCTACTACGAACGGTTTGGAGAAGTCCGATAATGCTAACACCGGAGCTGCCATCATTGCTTCTTTCAGTCTTTCAAAAGCTCTCCGTTGCTGTTGTTGCCAAATCCAATTAGCTAGCCTTTCCTTTTTAAGTAACTCTGTTAGCAGTTTTGCCAACACTCCCTATCCTTTTATGAATCTCCTGTAATACCCTGTGATTCCCAAAATCCGCTTAATTCTTTATTGGTTCTGGCCATTCCTCAATTGTTCTGATTTTTTAGAGATCCATTACCACTCCTTCTAAAATTGTGTAACCCAGGTAATCCACCTGCCTAGCTCTAAAGACACACTTGCTTCCCTGTAAAAATAATTGGTTATCCAATAATGTCCGAAGGGCTACTGAGAGGTGCTCCATATGCAATGACAAGGAAGAACTGTATATTAGTATATCATCAAAAAAGACTAAAATGAAGCAGCGTAAATATGGCTTAATCAATTCATTCATTAGGCGATAGAATGTTGAAGGTGCGTTCGTCAACTCGAAGGGCATTACTAAGAACTCGTAATGCCCTTTATGCATCTTGAAAGCGGTCTTTAGAATATCTTCTCGCTGTATGCGAATTTGGTGATAACCTAAACACAAATCCAGTTTGGAGAACCAACTAGCGCCATGCAATTCATCCAGCAATTCTTCGATGAGGGGTATCGAAAAATTATCTTTCACCGTGAATTTATTCAGCTCTCGATAGTTTACACACATTCGCCATACATTATCCTTCTTTTTTACAAGAACCACCGGCAACACGTAAGGGTCGTAGCTATGACGAATGAACCCCTGCTTCATGAGCTCCTTGACAGACTGCTAGATTACATCCTTCTGATTCCCATAATATCTATACGGCCTTCGTTGATTGCGTCTACTCCTTCCTTCAACACAATCTGATGATTAAACTTACAATTCGGAGGAAGCTGTGATGGTTCTTGAAACACTTCTGCATAATCCGACAGTACTACATTAATCTCATCAAACACACTCCCCTGCTCCTCCGTCATTCGTATATGTTGTAGTTGATATTCTATTGGGGTTGAGAGTTGCATCTTGAGTAACTGAACACTCAAAGATCATTGTAGAGCCTTCTGGAACCCTTTACTTGAAACAAATCTTGATTTGCCTTTAGGATCTCCCTGTAATGTCACCATTTTCCCTTCCCAATTAAATATCATTGTCCGCTTCTACGTCGTTTAGTTCTACTAAACATTGAACCCCCAAAACGATATCACAACCCCCAAGCGATAACACCAATGCATCAGTGTTGAATTGCACCCTTACATGGAGCATGTGAAGTTCCTACAGCATTGTCGACATTCCAGTCGTAAGCCCCCACCCACCGTGATTAAGATGGGATCAATCTCTCTAATATCACACTTCCCCTTCTTTGTCACTGTAATATCCATAAAGTTATGGGTATTGCCATTGTCAATAAGTATGTGAATCTGCCTTCTTTGATGCATTCCCATCACTCGCATCTATTTAAATTCTGTTTCTCCTGAAAATCCTAGCATGGCTTGAATAGAAACTATAGGATAGTCTTCCTCTTCACCCCCTTCCTCCAGATCCTCCTCCTCCTCGTCTGGTGACGATTTCCCACTATCATTCTCTTCCGAAACCAAATAAAACTGCGACTGCCTCTTTCTACATTTATGGTCCAACGTGTACTTTTTGTCACACCAGAAACAAAGTCCTTTCGCCTTTTTTTCATCAAAATATCTACTACTGATAGACTTTGAAAATTTGTAAGTTCTTACTAATAGCAACCACCGTGTAGAAGAGGGTGTAGGTAATATACCTTCAGTACTCGAGCTTTGGGTAATAGTTGTGGAAGAAGGTGATTTAAAGTTTGAGTTGAAATTATTACCAAACGTCACACTCTTGGTTGCATGGGTTTTGTGTAGCATTACATTTCCCATCGATATTAAAATAACTTACCATTTTAGAGCTAGTGTGTAAGCTTGATGTAATGAGTGAGGCTCATGTAATTTTACCGAAACACCAATCTCTGATTTGAGGCCCTTGACAAAAAAACAAACTAAGTATTCTTCTGGGAGGGATAGCCTATTAGAATGATGGTCAAATTGGGTGCAGTATTCCAATGTTGATCCATTTTGCTTCAGCTCCTTAAAATCTCTCACAGTATCGTCGAAGATTTCCACTTCAAATCTCTATTTAAGCACCCTTGTGAATTTAGCCCACTCCACCACTTCTGCCTTATTATGATTTCTTATGAATAAATGATACCATTCTTGAGCTTGTTCATCCATGTGAAGGATGGTTACATTCACCTTCATCTTCTCCGATGTTTGATCTAGCTGGAAGAACTGTTCGCATCGATACAACTACAACTTAACATTTTTTCCTATCAAATGAAGGGAACTCAATCCTGCTCAACCTTGTAGGGTCACATTACTTTCCTTTTCGTATAGTGTCTGAATGTTCTGGGACGTATGTTTCGCTATACCACTTAATTCCTCCTATTTCAGCCCTCATGGAAGGAGCATGGTTCATAACTCCAACATATCCTTTTCTAGTTTTTCTGTCGGTTGTGATCTTCTGACAGTAGTCGCTCACTCCAGTCTTGCATTTCCAAGAGCAAGCATTCGTGTCTACTCTGTGCTTTGATGAGTCCCATCAAGTTATCTTTCAACCTTCTAAACTCTGCTCTTTAAGTTCCTTCTATCATTATTAAGTCCAGATTCGTCTGCTCTAATACCAAATTGTTGATAAAGTAATTCACGCACTGTCGCAATCGTACCAAAAGCGCCTCGCACAATAGAAAATTGTCTTAGAGAGAGAGAGACGAAGTTATAGAGAGAGAAATACATAGAAAGAGGATTTCATTTCATCATAACCTGAAATGTCTGTAACACTTGTTAAGATCCCTTTTTTAATACATTTACGAATATTTCCCTAGACACGATTACAAAACATCATACTGTATTTTATTCTAAACGTTGCGTATGGTACTAATAATATTCCAGAGTCTTCTGCTTCATTCGCTAATGTTTCTTCATCTTCAACAATTTCCGCAACAATTAGCCCCTAAATGAGACGCTAGTATTTCCCTGGATAGCGCAGAAAAATCAACGTAGGACAAGGATGGCTTATCTCTCAATGCTAGAATGGGAGGCCGGAGCCTCTATATCTGGGCGGCTAGGTTAGGGATGGCGGCAGGAGGGGGTGTCGAAGAACGTAAAGAAGGAAGGGTAATAAGGTAAATTAGGGTGAAAAGGAAGAGAGAAGGCAGCTGTTTTGGGCATGAGAGAGAGGGTAAACGATATAGTTGCTGATCTTTTTCTTTCTATGTTGATTTCCACATAACTATTATATCATAGGAAAATCTCCATTCATATCATAATTCCTCCAATATGACCAAAAAAAGAGTAAAAAATTGATCGAACAAACCACGGATGCACCTAAATGTGTCATGATGGAGTACCTTTGTCGTTGCGTTGTCCCCATCAAAACCTCCACGCTAATTTCCTACCTTCTTTGCTTCATCTGTAAGATTTTAATACAACATCTTTATTTCTATTTTTTTCATTTTCTATTTTTTTAACTTCAGAGAGTACTATTTGTCTTCATTTCAACTAATTCGTCTTCTAAATATGGATTAAAAGCAAAGACCCACACCAAACATACGAAATAATAAGGAAACTTACACTTCCTCTCTCGCCTTTTCTTCTTTTTAAGTAACATGGAAGATACAGTAAATGGGTTGAGAGTTTGATCTTGCTTAAAGCAGCCTGAGTTGGGTATATTATGTATGTCCAAGTCTCTTCATAAACAAACCATAGGTTTGGCTCAATATGACTTATAACAGACATCATATTCATTGAAAGGTTTGAAATAATCTACCATTCTTTCATTATTTGAAACTATAAGATATAATAAAGACTTACGGATCCAAAGCTTATCTTTGGTTGTTTAATAATATGGAAAAAAAGTAATCTTCTGAGCCTGGAGCTAACTATTATTTTTACCTACCCCTTTCTTTTTCTATTATCTGTAAACTACTCCACCAACTTTTGATGCTCTCTCTCCTCAAAAGTCCCATTACTTTTTTTGGTACAAAGACTGAATTTAACATAAGACGTTCTTCATCAGTCATCACAACCAAAACTCAATATCTCTTGAGTCTCTTGTATCTCTCTCTTCCTCTCTTTAGGACCATGAAGTACTCAAAATCTCAGTCCCCAAGTTACATCAAGCTTATCATTCTTTGTTTCTTCATTCTACTCCTCATCTTCTTCATTGTCTGGTCAAATTTCTCATCTTCTCAGCCACATTCCTCTCCATTACCAGAAACTCGTGTGTCAAATTCAACTACATCTTTCCAAACTGATCAGGAATCAGAATCCTCACCTACACTCTCCTGTCCCTCACCTCCATTGACACCAACATGCACCAAGACCCCACCTTCGTTAGCTAACGCTCTTGTCCACTATGCAACAACAAACATCACCCCACAACAGACCCTCACGGAAATATCGGTCTCACTGCGAGTTCTCGAGAAAAGATCACCCTGCAACTTCCTAGTCTTTGGTCTAGGACACGACAGCTTGATGTGGGCATCACTAAACCACGGTGGGAGAACAGTTTTTCTTGAAGAAGACAAGAGTTGGATTGATCAGATCACCGAAAAGATGCCAACTTTAGAGTCCTACCACGTGACATACGACACCAAAGTACACCAAGCAGATAAGCTAATGGAAGCCGGAGGCTTAGAAGGTTGCAAGGTCGTGACTGATCCGAGATTCTCCAAGTGCCCACTTGCTCTTCAAGGCTTTCCTACAGAAGTTTATGATACAGAGTGGGACTTGATCATGGTTGATGCTCCTACGGGTTATCACGACGAAGCTCCCGGGAGGATGACGGCAATATACACTGCCGGATTAATGGCGAGGAACAGAGAGGAGGGAGAGACAGATGTTTTTGTGCATGATGTTGACAGAGTTGTCGAAGACAAGTTTTCAAAGGCTTTTCTTTGTGAAGGGTACTTGGTTGAACAAGAAGGAAGGTTGAGACACTACGTAGTTCCTAGTCATAGAACTCGCTTAGGTAGAACATTCTGTCCTTGAAATTATACCTCTTTCTTCCTCTCTTTGCCTGTTTGTGAGTCTTTTTTTTTTTTCTTATTTCTTCGGGCTGCCAATATAAAAAAGAATAACTTGGTTAATTCAAACCCATAAAGGAATTCATCATCAGTTTCTAGAAGTTTCTATGTAGTTTGATGTTTAATATTATTAAGCAACAGCTGGACTAAGTTGTTTAATCGATTTTAGTGGTAATGACAACTCCAAATTTCATTCATTGAGTGCCAAAGTTCCTGGTTTGCTTACCTTACAAGATAAATGATTATGTTTGGTTGATAAGAAATTAATGGTTGCGATGTATTATTCTGAATAAAAAAATGATTTGACTTATTTTAACCAAAATTTTTTAAATATTTTTGGAGTAGAGGTGTTAGCCTTCTATTGAGAATCATTGAACAGATAATCTTCGAACGAAAGCTCAACCTATTAAAACTATAAAAAGAGCTATTGCTAGTTTCAGCTAATAATATGTAAATTAATATAAGATATTAATCTTATATTGTGGGATTTCGGACTGGTGCGATAACAATGATGTAAATTAATATAAGATAATAGTTGATAATTTAATAATCATCGAAGAATATCAATCCATATTCAATATCATGTACATATGCATTTATTATCTGTATTGGCTTTAATTTAAGAGTGAATCCTACAATAACGATGACAATAACAATAATAATCTAGTAAAAGTCTCACTAATATGTAGAGTCTGAAGAGATCAAGTAGTATGCAATCTTACTTTTAACTAGTAGAGAAGTTATTTTCAATAGATCTGCAAGAAAAGAAAAAAAGAAAAATATATACACATATATATATATGTAAAATACACATACATCTATTAAAATAATAAACAATAATAATTAAAAATAAAATAAAACTAAAATAGACATAAAAGACAATAATATAAATAAATAAGAAAATATAAGTAAATAAGTATTTATAAAAATATAAAAATAATTAATAAGATAAATAATGCAATAAATATAAAACAAGGTAAAAAATATATATCGAACAAGTTATTACGATAATATTTAAGCTAAATAATTAAGAGAGAAGTACACATATTAAACGTTTAGGCTAAATATAAGACATAATATTCAACAATAATTAAAAATAAAATAATAGACATAAAAGATAATAATATAAATAAAATATAAATAAATAAATAAGTATAAATAAAAATATAAAAATAAGTAATAAGATAAATAATACAATAAATATAAAACAAGGTAAAAAATATATATCGAATAAGTTATTACCAGAAAATATTTAAGCTAAATAATTAAGAGAGAAGTATTACATATTAAACGTTTAGGCTAAATACAAGACATAATACTCAATAATAATTAAAAATAAAATAAAACTAAAATAGACATAAAAGATAATAATATAAATAAATAAGTATAAGTAAACAAGTATAAATAAAAATATAAAAATAAGTGATAAGATAAATAATACAATAAATATAAAACAAGGTAAAATATATATATCGAATAAGTCATTACGAGAATGAGAAAGAATGGTATCTTTTTGTCACATAAAGCTCCTAATGCACTTCTTTATTTAAGTTACTCTGACCTGATATGGTGAACTATGTCTTCATTGATCTCTCCATTGCATCGGATGATAAATCATGGATACTTGAAATAGTCTTTATGTGGTATAACTTCTAAATCAATCTTTTCCTCCACGTTAGAAGCCAACTTATGGCCAAAAAGTTACACTTTAAATACTCAATATTAATCCTACTCAATTTAAAGTCTTCAACTCCAACGTATCCTTGTAGAGTTCTAGGTTGACATTGACCCCATGTTTTATCTCATCCACCAAAACAATGTCATTACAATTAATATACACTAAGGAGCACACCCTTGGATATTCTTGGTGAGCTCATCCATTACTATTGTAAACAAAAAGAGGCTTAAAAAAGAACCTTGGTGTAGCCAATATGGATAAAAAAATACTTTATATCTCTTCATACTATCTATACTCTAGTCTTTACACCTTCATATATATCCCTAATTACCCATATATAGGTTATAGGAACTCCCTTAGCTTCTAAACACCTCCACATGATTTTCTTAAGTATCATATCATACGCCTTCTTTAAGTCAATAAAAACCATGTGTAAATTACGTTGTCTTTCCTTGTAATAGTCCATTAATCTTTTAAGGATATGTAAAGTTTCTGTTATGGATCTTTCTAGCATGAAGCTAAACAGGTTCTCCGAGATAGAAGCCACCTTTTGCACTCTGTTCAATCACCTTCTCCCATAACGTCATAGTATGACTAAATAATTTGATGCCTTTATATTGTTATAGCTTTGGATGTCCCCTTTTATTTTTGTATAGAAGAACTAAGTCTCCACTCATTTGACATTCTGGTAGACTTAAGGATTATATTAAAAAGCTTGGCTAGCCAAGTAATACCCTCTTTGTCTAGGCACTTCCACACCTTTATGGGTATCTTATTAGGCACCACTACCCTTCCACTCTTCATCTCCCTTAAAGCTATTTTATTTTATTTTCTTGTAATCTACTGGTAATAAGTAATGTTACGATACACTCAGATGTGCTAAGATCACCTAGAAAGGTGATATCCTCTGTGCCTTAATTAAAAAGGCTATTGAAGTATCTCTATCTTGTTCTCTTGATGTCATTTTTAGCCATAAGCACCTACCCTACTTCATCTTTTATACAACGAACTTTATCTAATTCACTCTCTTTTTGTTCCCTAGCTTTCACCAACTTAAATATATCCATTTTTTCATCTTTAGTTTCCATTCTTTTGTATAATTTCTCGTAAGCTCTACTTTTAGCTTATGAGATTATCTTCTTCGCCCCTTTCTTTGCTAATTTGTAAATTTTTCTATTAAATACTCTCACTACCTTCTTGGTTCCATGTAATAGAGCTAGGCACCCTTTTTGATCTTAATCTTTTCTTGTATATCTTCATTCAACCACCAAGACTCTTACTACCCCTAAGCCCTTTAGAAACACCCAAGATTTATTTAGTATTATTCCTTAAAAGAGTTACTACTCTCTCTCACATCTGGTTAGCATCTCCTTCAAATTTATATTCTTATCCATAAATTACTCTATCCTAAGTTATTTCGTTGTATCTCTTTTTAGATTCCACCATATGCCTCTGTACACCTCTTAGGAATTCTTTTCTTCCTGTAAACTTTAATTATAAGATTTATAACCAATAATCTATGTTGAGTTAATAAGCAAGCATTAGGTATCACCTAATAATCCTAGCAACTAGGTTGATCACTCCGCCTTATATGAAAATAGTCAATTTGAGTTTTTGTAGTTTTGTTATTAAAAGTCACTAAATGACCCTTTTTTTCTTTAAAAAAGAGTTGGCTATTACCAATTCAAATGCTACTATGAGATTTAACAAAATGATCTTACTATCATTCCTATCACCACACCTGAAGCCCCTATAAGTCTATAAATATCCTTCTGAGGTTGCCCTATATGAGCATTAAAGTCTCCTTTTAGAATATCTTTGTCGTCAGAGGGGATCTGCTGAATCACCTCATCTAGTTCTTCTCATTATTGGTGTTTAAGTTATTTGTTTAACCCTACTAAAGGTGCATAAGCACACACCACATTGAAAACAACACCTTTCACCACAATCTTTAAGGACATAATCTTATCATTAGTATTCTTTATCCCACAACATGATGTGTGAGTTCCTTGAGAACTAAGATCTCTACCCTATTATGTCATCTCGAACACCCTAAATACCACCGTTTGAACCCATTAATCTTTTTGTCTTTAGCTCACGTTCACTTTTTCTCCTAAATGCATGCTATTTGACTCTTATATTTGTCTAAAAACTCTCACTAATTCTAGAGATTTTCCTATAAGGGTCCTAATGTTTAAGAACCTATTTGTAATCTATCAACATCTTCTCTTCTCCTAGACCCAAATCTCACCAAAGGACTAGCCCTTACTCTATCAGTATAAGTCAAAGCCACCACTCCTACTCTAATGCCCAATACAAACTAAAGAAGATAAGCCCAACAAGTCACCAAACGATCCTAATATTACTCGAAAAAGGAAACAAAGATTTATATTAATTCCTAAAAATGGGCACCACAATGACGGATATTAAAATCACAAATACATACAACCGCAAGTAAATCAAAATTAAATTGTCCAAAAACTAAACCAATAATAACAACTAGGTTTCTGAATAAAACTAAAACACAATACTAGTCAATTAAAAAAAGTCAAACAAAATATTGAAAACTATAAACACAAAAGAACTTAAACTTTTAATGGTTCAATGAAGACTAGAAACTGAAATCTCAATACCCAAAGACCCACAAGTTAATCACGACCAAACACAATATGAAGTCAATCACAAGTGCATCCAATATAGAAGAAAATTTTATGAGATACCAATTAACTAGATAAGAGAAACAACCAAATTGATCTGAACTGTTAAGTTGTTGCACACCAGCTCTACATATTTTTGGTAGCACCGTTCGCTAAAAATTATCCTTTGTAGGGCTCACATTGAATCTGCAAAAGCACAATGAAAAACATAAAATTTTCTAAGTACCAGATGAGGAAATGTTTTGAAGAGCTATAAACCTAAATCATAAAAATAAAACAACAAAGAAGATATGATTAGTTTGGTAGTGCCATGTGCCACTCCTGCTTTGAAGTATGCAGACCTTAACGACCTGTTTGGTTCACCTACTGGAACAAATAAGGAATGGAATGGTTATTCTTAGGGAATAAAATAGATAAGGAATAGAATGGAATAAGTATTATTGCATTTATTTTATTCCTAAGAGTTTCTAATGATGATGTATGCCAATGTTTAGTTTGAAAACTGAAATTTGGAATGACAAAGAAATAACTAATAAAAAGACCAAAATATCTATTAACTATACTGTCGTCGTCGTCGTCGTCGTCGTCGTCGTCGTCGTCGTCGTCATCATCATCATCATCATCATCATCATCATTATTATTATTATTATTATTATTATTATTATGTTTGTTATTATTATTAAATTGGTGGATGTAATTTAATAATAATTATTATTGTTATTTTTTATTATTAGTGTTATTATGATTATTATGATTATTCTTATTATTATTATTATCATTGTTGTTGTTGTTGTTGTTATTTTTGGTTGTTGTTGTTATTATTATGATTATTTTATTATGATTGTTTTATTATTATTATTATTTCAGATATAATTATAAATAATTATTATTATTATTGTTTGTATTGTAATTATTGTTAACCAATTCCATGGCTATACTATTTTGCAGATTCGATCTTTGTCTTTTTGCTTAGAATCAACAATCGCCTACAACTGCTATACATCTTCAGGTATGCAAATTATTAGTAGCCTTCATTATGTTATATATCGGTTGTCGTTTTATTTTCTTTTATATTGTTTACTTAATTGGTGTGTATGAACTGATACAACGTTGTTTGTTGCATGTAATATTACACTAAAGGTTTTTTAACCTAACATAAAATCGAAAATGCATGTTATAACTCTATTATCTTTGTCTATTGTCTAGCTACATAGACAAAAGTTAGATGTCTTCTCAAAAATGGTCAACTGAATATGTTGAAGGAGTTAACAGTTTCATGCAATTTGTTAAGGATCAAATGGGTGAAGATTGTAATATTCGTTGTCCATGCATTGATTGCTTAAATGTGGACTTCTAAAGTTAAGACGTGGTATATAATCACTTGCTTATCTGAGGCATAGACAAATTCTATAGTCCATGGCTTTATCATGGTGAACGTAAGGAAGCAAGTTGTAGTAGAAGTGTCGGTACATCTTATAATGTTGATGATAGTAATGATATTGATAATTGTGATGTGAATGATGATGGTGATGGTGGGATTAAAGAGATGTTAAACGATTGTCAGAATTATATGGAGACTATGAATGAATCAGAAATTCCTAACATAATTGGTAGTATGATGATCGAAGATAATTTTGGGAAGTTATTGAAAGTTGCTCAAGAACAATTATATCTGGGGTGCTCTAATTTTTCTCAACTCTCATTTGTTATGAAGTTGTTGCATTTGAAGGTTTATAATAAATGAAGTAACAAGTCGTTTGATATGTTAATTGACTTATTAAACGATGCATTACCTAGGGGACATAACTTACCGAAATCGTACTATGATGCGAAGAAACTATTAGGGGACCTTGGATTGGGATATATTTCAATTCATGCTTGTAAATACGACTGTGCTCTTTATTGGAAAGAAAGTAAAGAACTGCAGGAGTGTCCTATTTGTGGTACATCAAGGTGGCGGGTGGGTAATGGGAGAGGGAAAAAGATACCAATGAAAGTCCTTTGATACTTTCTTATTAAGCCACGATTATAAAGGCTATTTATGTCAAAAAAAATAGCCATACATATGAGGTGGCATAAAGAGAAACGCATTGATGATAACATTATGCGTCATCCAGCTGACTCAATGGCATGGAAAGAGCTTGATACAAAGTTCCCATAGTTTGGACAAGATTGTCATAATGTTCAGCTTAGATTGGCCTCAGATGGATTTAATCCTTTCAGTAATATAAGTAATTCATATAGTATGTGGCCAGTGATTCTAGTCCTATATAATTTACCTCTATGGAAGTGTATGAAAGAGCCTTTTATATTGTTGTCTTTGCTTATTCCAGGACCTGCTGCTCCTGGTAAGGACATCGATATTTACTTACAACCATTAATTGATGACTTAAACCATCTATGGGAATATGGAATAGAAACTTTTGATGTTGTTGAAGGCAACACATTTACAATGCGTGTTGCTGTATTGTAGACTATAAATGATTTCCCAGCTTATGGGAATTTGTCAGGGTGGAGCACTAAAGGGTATATGGCTTATCCTATCTGTAATCATCAAACATATTCAACAAGGATATGAAGTAAAATATGTTATGCGGGTCATCATTGTTATTTAGAACATGGGCATAGATGGCGCATAAGTAAATAGTTTAATGGCACAACAGAGTTGGGTGAAGCTCCTATGCAGTTGTTGGGTGATGAAATTATTTACCAACTGTCACATTTGGTTGATGTTACACTTGACTAACACCTAAGTAATAGGAAGCGTAAGAGAAATGAGATCGAACTGAATTAGACTAAAAGAAGCATATTTTTCAGTTCGCCATATTGGAAGGAATTATTATTGAGGCACAGTCTTGATGTCATGTATATTGAGAAAAATGTTTGTGAGGCCATTTTAGGGACTGTTATGGGAATTGATGGAAAATCCAAAGACATTATTAAGGGTAGACTAGACTTGGAAGACATGAATATTAGAAAAGTTTTGCATTTGAGATGAAGAGATGATGGATCCTACTTTATTCCACATGCTTGTTACAACATGTCAAAAAGTAAGAAACAAGCATTTTGTCAGTTCCTCCAATTAGTCAAATTTCCTGATAGGTATGCATCTAATATAGGTCGTTGTGTGAATGTTAAAGAGGGAAAAGTGTCAGGGTTGAAAAGTTATGATTATCATATACTTTTGCAACGGCTACTTCCTGTTGGAATACATGGGTGTGTGTCGGTTACTTTGGGTCAAGTGAGAGAGTTTTTAAAGCAATTATACTGCAAGACACTTAAAGTTAAAGATCTTGAAAATTTGGAGAAAGACATAGCATTGGCTCTATGTAAGCTTGAACTATTATTCCCTCCATCGTTTTTTGATGTTATGGTCTATTTGGCAATTCACTTACCATATGAAGCAAAACTTTGAGGACCAGTTCAATTTCGATGGATGTTTCCAATTGAAAGGCAATTTATATTAAATTCAAGAAGTTTTTGCTATGCTATTTGTTAGTAACAATTCCTAAATATTTAACTGTTTATGTTTAGGTTTTTATGCTCTCTTAAGCGTTATGTACGTAATAGAGCTCTACTAGAGGGATCTATTGTGGAGGCTTATATAGCAAATGAATGCTTGACTTTTTGCTCAATGTACTTAACTGATGTGGAGATGAGATTTAATAGACCAGAACGTAACTTTCATTTCAATGACGATGGTGGTTTGTCTATTTTCTCCCAAAAGGTGAGGCCACCTGGTGCGGGTAAATACGTCGAGTTAAGTAATGACGAATTCGAAATTGCCTATTGGTATATTTTGAACAATTGCGAGAATGTCGATACATACAAGGAGTACGTATATTCCTTTTCATTCAAACAATCATATTACAATTTTCTGCATTAACTCATTGATGTTACTGTGTTTTTATTTCCCAATAGAGAGCACAAGGACACAATCTGAAGCAAAGGGATTGTTAATGTTAAAAGACATAGGCAGAAGTTTATATCATGGTCAGAAATTGAGTAAGTTTCATATTAATTACATATTAGGTATATATGAGAATATGTCTCATCCTCATATTTATTTTAAATTTGTCGTATAAATAATACGGTTATATAACCGTAACGTGTAAGAAGCGATAACAACATTATACAGTTTGGCATGTAGGCCTTATATTTGTGGGAAGACATACAGAGTCCATATTAATATGGTGCGATATCACATACAAGATCGAGATAGTCGAGTTAGAAGTCAAAATAGTGGAGTTGTCGTTGAAGGATGTCATGACGATGAAA
>JAOTAY010000189.1:5030790-5040790 GCA_025629805.1 Erythroxylum baracoense | reverse complement strand
TGTGGACAGTGAATGACAACCCTCTCTCTGAAGGCAGTGGAGGAAAGCGGGTTATGGGATGGGCTGCTAATATTCAATTCAAGCGGAGAGTGCTCCGAGAGGATCGAAAAGACACTCGACTGGTTGGAGAGGGTATAATCTCAGGAATTCTTTTAGCCTTCTCTTCTCAATGTCTAGAATGGGTTGGGCTTACTTCAGGGAGTAAAAGAAAAGGAAAAGGGAGGAGGAGAAAGGTCCATTTTTTTATGAGTCAATGCGGCTCAAGGCCTTTTTAAAAGAGTCCGGAGTAGTTCAAATCTAATACAAAGTCTGACGGCATTTAGATGGCTCTTTAGCCCTAGCCGGAGAAAGTCCTAATCAAAGCAGGAAAGAAAGGAAAGCTGGAACAGATTGTTTCGGATAGCAGTCTTAGCATAAGGAAGGCGATTTCAAAGCGAAGCTCTAACTGGCACCTTAGCTAGTCCGAAGGGCTGCTACTAAAGCCGATAGAGAGGAAAGGAAGTGCTGCGGCATCAAACCGGGGTCAGTAATCGAGTCCTGGGTTCCCTCTTTAAGAGCCGTCGGAGCTTAGTTTAATCCAGCTGGGGACCACTGGAGTTTCATTTCTGGTTTTCCAGACTTGTTTTCATCAACGATCTTAGTCTTGGGACGAAGGGGAATGCCAAGCCACAATGATAATGGATAGGATAGTCATTGTGACTTAGTCAATTTAAATTATAGAAAGGATTTTTTTGTATAGAAAAACAAAAGGACAAGTCAATCTTATATATATATATATATATAAAAGTTAAAATTGATTGAATATAATAACGAATTCCAAAGATTGGTTAGTGTTTAATTTCTTAACCAATATTTTAGTTTAACAATTTAAGAGACATTTAATATATGATTTTATATAGAATTAAAAGAATATAAGAAATATTCAATCGAAAGAATGTTACATAAATTATAAATAATTAATAAATTTTTATAGCTGTCACATGTCCAAATCTAGTGTGACATAGACTTAATTGAAAGGATCTTATATATACTATAAACAATGAATAAATTTGTAGAGCTGCTACATGTTAAAATCTGGTGTGACAATTCTCCTTTATACATAGCTAGACAGATGTATATATAAAAAGCTTAACCACTATTTTTCTGACTACCCATCTTTCTGCTATACAAAGGAGCAACTTCTATCATCATTCTAAGATTATTACTAGCTTACTTTATAGTAATTTTTTTCTGCTAGAAAACCATGGACAAACAATAGAAAAATCAAGGTCAAAGACCCATGAGATACATGCTAGGCAGAATGTGTAGCAAAAAAGCAACAAAAAGTGAAGCAATAATAACTTCACTTTGACAAAAAGCTGCAACCATAACTTTGGTTACCTATATGAATTGAAAGTATAGAAACCATATGAATTTTCATTACAAAAATAATGTGCAGCAATAGCAAGATAAACCCAATTCTGTATGTGATGAAATCAAGTCAGCAAACTACCAAAAGAAATGAAGAACTAGCTCAAGCAAAAACTTCACAGAATGTGCATAACATTACATACAAGTTCAGATTACCTGATCAAGTGGACCGGAGTTTGCTTTTTTGTTTGGGGTGATGATGTGAATTCCTCTTCGCAACCAATCATAGTAACAGCTTGCCACGTTGGTATCTGCTGTACAATCTACCATGGCAATATTTGGAATAAAATTATTTCCATGGACATGTAGAGTAAATTTCTCCAGGTCAGCCACTTCCCCTTTCTCTTTCAAAAGTTGTCTCCAGTTCAGCAAATCAATCCCTCTATATACCATGAAGAACACTAAGGCATTAACTCATTCAACAGTATGGCTGTAACAGATATGAACTGATGTCTGTTTGTAAACAACAAACAATTAAAATGGCATTACAGCATATATGTGAATGATTGAATTCACCCACATTGAAGATCATGCCCTACAATAGTTATGCCTTTCTATCTACCAAAACTCATTGGAAATCCTGCAGCACAAACCTCGATGTACAGATTTCTTTTCACAATTTTTTATAGCGACAGAAGAGATGCCTAATGAAGGAAGAGATGCCATCACTAACTGTAAATCTGGGCTATGTCAGCAAAACCTGTCCTCGTTCAAAGTAATGTTACTCTGGACCAGATTGGCTCTTAGCTTGACACTATTATAAAGCCCAACAAAATGCACAACAATTGATTTCCATTTGCACATCCAAACAAAAGGAAAAAATAAGGCCATTTGTGGAAAGAAATGGTGACTGCCAGTTTCAAACCTGTTCATTAAATAATATCATGAAAAACAAATGACTTAAGGTTCAATAACATGCTTTTGAGACACTCATGGATCGACCTTCCCCATTCTATGTACTCCATACTGAAGCCAGCATAGTTCATGGTATCTTAATTTTCTAATTCATAAATAACCTGCTAAAAGGGGCAGAAAAGAGGTCGATTTTTAATTTTACGTTACTCATTCTTTCAGTAAGCAATTCAAAGTCCACAAATGTGCAGATACTCTGGCTCGAAATAAGAGATGGGAGGAAATAGAAAGGACAGATATGACAACATAGGACCAAGTTCCCATACTGCTATGGTAGGAAAATATGAGAAGAAACTTTCCAAAGGGAAGGAGTAGAGACTTGTTCCCATAAGCATTCAGAATTAATAAAAGCTAGTTATGGTCCATATTGAACAATAAGAAAAAGATTGAATAATTCTTTAACAATGGCATTGCAACATCTTGACTTCATTTCAAGGTGAATATTTCATTTTGCAAATAAGGGCACCAAAATTTATCTGCTCATCCGTGAGCATCATATTTAGTGTAACCGCTAGAAGTTTTATGAGACCTCTATCTATAACCTTTCCTTGTCTTTCTTTTGAATGAGTATGGTACAATTCTTTAACAGAGAGAAAAGCAGACACTATCTTTCCAAATGATTCCAAATATGAAAAGTTAACAGTAAGGAAGTTCATATAGGTGTTTAGGGGCGTACATGTCACTCAAAAGCATTGTTCTTGATCCAGTGATTCCCATTACACGCAAATCAATATTAAATTCTTCCTTCAGGACTGCTGCCTGTCCAAAAATTTCAGAATCCCATGAATTTTCACGTAAACAAGCAAAAAAAATAGAAAAGCAGAGAAGTTATGCTGATCTTGGTTATGAAGAAGGATAAATAATCATCACACATTATAAAGGGCATGTTAAGATCAATAAAGTTTATAGACATCTAGATAACTTTACATTAAGGTGATGTTAAGACTGATACTAATCTCATAACTTCTAGATAATTTTAAATAAAGGGTATATGTTGATGAGATCCAAGTAGAACGCATTCTTTCATAAAGCAACAGGAAAAGGACTACAAAGATGTCCCAAAGTCAGATGCCGTGTGCCAAAAGTAAACACCAGGACTTACAGTCCTAACCATTAAATTAAGTTTGATTTTTAAGATATTATGGATCGGACGTATAACAAATACAGAACTCAACATATCAGATGGAAACATGAACCTTTGTAGCTCAAATGATAATAGGAATGACCCACACGCTGTTACATGCTATCTCAAGTTACTCCTTATTTACCATAAGTAATGTAATGTGTGTGGAACTCCAAAAGATATTATCTCACCAGAGCACTATTAATGGAAGTAAGAAACCGTAAAAATTGCATTCCAATTGAAGGACTATCCAGAGTAATAACATAGGAGAAGACCATTACATAAGGACCAAACTTGCCTATCCCTTCATGCCCAAACTCTTTTCTGTCTATTGCCGACCAAACATGTAAATCCATTAATCAAGGGAACATCTAACATAACAATGCACCTGATCCCTTAGTTGGTCAAGTAATGTGCCACCAATCAATCCAGGTCCAATAATTCCCATGGCTATTGTTGTTTTGGAGAGATAGCACCTTGAATGAACTGCTCGTAGAGCCCTTATACAGTCTTCGCGCTGCAAAACAACTGTAATATTGTACTCAGAGCAACCTTGAGCTATGGCTCGAATATTGATATTTGCCTGCATTTCAAAAATTCCTCAAATCTTCATCATATAGAAAAAGCACAAACTAAGATATAAAAACAAAAAGACGCATGAAATCTAAAGACACTTCAACCATATATACTTTTACACATAGGTACATATACGTGTGTCCTTACCTTAGCCAGAGCACTGAAAAGAGTAGCACTCACTCCAGGAGTACTAGCCATTTGCTGACCAACTGCAGCCAAAATACTACAATTTGGAATAACTGCAACCTGGAAATTTTTGAAACGTTAGATAGAGAAAGGAACTAACATACGAGTTTCCAAACTAGATAAATATATCTATATCTCCTAAGCTATTTCATAAGCTTGGAAATTCTGGGGAACTAAGTTTCACAGACTCTTACTCCTTGGTAGGAAAACTGTGAACTATGAAGTATAAGATTAAAATAACCAAGATCACCTGAGAAAGGCGCCCAGCATCTAGAGCTTGACGAAATCTAGATTGCAAAGCTTCTGCTACAGCATTTACTTCCTTTTCAGGAACAGCAAAGCACACTGAATGCTCACTACTAGCCTACATAAATATAAACGCTAAGTTTCACTGCTATTTAGGAATCCAGGAAAATTAAGATTAGAGGACTCAAAACCTGGGATATCATAATGACATTAGCTCCCACATCTTTTACAGCTCCAAAAATAGCACTAGCTGTACCAGGAACGCCAGCCATTCCAGTTCTGCCAAGAAAAACAAAATATTGAAAATTCTACACCAACTAATTGATATAAGAACAAATAATCAAATAATCACATAATAGCTCACCCTTCAACATTCACAAGAGCCAAATTGTCTATTGTTGCAAAACCTTTTACAGGGGATGCCAATTCCTGGGTATCTTCATTGTCATCAGTAGCGGAACCACAGATCATTGTTCCAGGTGCAGAGAGGTTGAAGATGTTCCTTATCACAATTGGAATGTCATACCTCATCACAGGTATAATTGTACGTGGATGTAGAACGTTGGCCCCAAAGTACGACTAAATATTCACATGAATTCCACGTTAGGGACAAAAAGAAGCAACATTGACAAGTATAAGAAGTGTCATGAAGTTCACCATTTCCCAGGCTTCTTGATAAGACAATGTCCTCAGTATCACAGCTTCACTAACTGCGAAAAAAAGGAAGGTTAGGGAAAAGATATTGCTTAGAACAACACTAAACACTTAATTAATTTCCTCTCAGAATTTCAATGAGAGAAATCCCTAGAATTAGAGTGACTTTGTAAGAAAAGCATACAGAAGAAGCAGATCCTTTCACGGAAAAGTTCTACATCACCCAGTAAATCCAAGCACAAACCTTTTCTGGGGTCAGCACTATAGACTCCATCAACATCAGTCCAGATAGTAACCTGTCTAGCTTTTAGCAGAGCACCCATTATAGCTGCAGAGAAGTCACTTCCATCCCGCTTCAAAGTTGTGGGGATATTCTTAGGTGTACTAGCTATGAAGCCAGTAGCAACCACCGTCCTTGATGGATTTCTTGAGAACCATTCTTCAAGTCTTCTCTCAGATCCCACAAAATCAGGATCAACTTGATTGGAACTGGTAGGATTTACAATCAGTACCTCCCTGGTATCCATCCATTTGCAATCTAACCCCCTCTGCAGAAGAATGCAACTACTTCAGATATAAGGAAAAAGTTACAATTAGAAGGCAGTTGTCATAACATTGAGCAAATCGACACTAGACCTTTTTAACAACAAATGATAACATCTGTGCAGACCATAACTCTCCATGTCCAACAACAAAATCGGTAAAGGACTCTGTGGCATGACCAGCTGCAGTTAATCAAGAAAGAAAGTTATTAAGGAGCAACAAAAACCAAATGTGACAAGCAAAATTGACCTGTGTCTTATATTCATATGAGCATCAATGAAGAATGAAAAATGACTTTCAAAAAAAAAAAGACAGAAGAAAGAAGGAAAACAAAAGGAGAGACTTTTTTTAAATGCACCCATTTGAAAGTCGTTGTGGAAAGGATGTCAAGCATTTCAGCCACCAGGTACACCTAAAAATGCCAAAACTTACATTCATCCATTTACTGTAATATTCCTTACTTGGTTCAAGAAGCACAACTTATATGTTTATTTCCTTGAACAAAATCCTATTTTTGTAATCATAAAAGAACATGAAAAAAATTAGAAAGAGCATCAGAAAACCCAACGAGAATAAAAGCTGAGGTTCACAATGGAACATGACAAGTATTGCGTTTGTGTGCGTCTGTAAATATACTTTAAGATATAATTGTTAGATGCATGTGCGCAAATTCTTATATCAAGAGAAAAGAGGTAATCAATACAGCATTGGTCTTAAAAAACCTCAACCAGAAAGAACATAAGTCAAGACAGAAACCGTACTAAAATCTTGGAGTGTATGCATACACAGAAGACATGAAATAAAGGAGTCTGTCCATAACTAAGCTGCATGGACAGAGAGAGTAAGTATGTTGACCTATGTATATAGCTCGAAGCATGGCTTTGAGGTTATTGATATCATCATGTAACCTGGACAAAAAGGTAGCAAGCTCATCACCGTCCAGAAGTTCCACTGCTGTTAATCTGTGCTTTTCGAAAATAGCATCAGCAGCAGATATATAGGAATCATCCCGTGATTGTGCCTTGTTTATGAGATCATACATCATGTCTGTCACCTTCGACATTGCTGACACAATCACCAATTTCCCTTCAGAACCATCATTAACAATTACATCGGCTACATTCTTGATTCTGTCAGAGCTTCCCACACAAGTACCACCAAACTTATGCACCGACCACGAGTAACCTTTCGGGAGGGAAAGGTTTTCCTTGTACTCATCAAGTAAAACAGCTAAACGAAAACATAAATAATCCATATAAGTCAAAACAATATCAAAGAAGATTGAATAAAAATTAGATGCCAAATTGAGCAGATAATCAACCTTTAATAGATGAACAGACATGAGTGAGCAAAGAACACTTCTTCCCCCGCCTAGAAACAAAGCCCGATCTGATACAAATAAAAAAGAACTTCCTTATACAATTCAGCTTAGCATGCGAAATGAGAGTGTTAAATTTTATATGATTGGGCCTAAATAAACTGAGCACATACAAACTCAAATGAGGTTCCATCCTAAAACCAATTGGTACTAAGAAGAGTAACTCATTAGGTTTATATGCATGCTCAAAGTCATATATTTTTTCGATGTGGGACAAAGTCTCACTTATATTTCAACACGCCCCCCTCATGTGTGGGCTAATTTACTGCCCAACACGTGTCACAGTCTATCGTGACGAAGTGGTAACGTGTAACTCAAGAGCAACCTGCTCTGATACCACGTTAAATTTTATATGATTGGGCCTAAATAAACTAAGCACATACAAACTCAAATGAGGTTCCGTCCTAAAACTAATTGGTACTAAGAGGAGTAACTCAGTAAGTTTATATGCATGCTTAAGGCCATATATTTTTTCGATGTGGGACAAAGTCCCACTTATATTTCAATAAAGTAACAGGGGAATCAAATACATTTTAATCGTAAAAGGTAGAAAAACGAGGCTTGGAAAATATCGACATAAAGCAAACTAAGTATGCACTAGACATAAAAGCCCAAGATGAAAATTCGAAATACTAAAAACACATGAAACTCTCCTTCAAAAGTTAGAAACTTCAGCTACTAAAGTTCTACCCTTTCTTCCTTTTTTTTTTTCCTGAGCCAACTCGCCCCATCATAGTCCAAAGTAATAAAGAGCACCCATTATCTCGAGAATTCATAGCTATAAAGGTTGAAATGAAATGAAATGCCTCTATTAATAGTTACAAAGATTGAAATGCTAGTCTTAATCCAAAAAAAAAAAAAACCACTCCGTCGTTCCTGTCACAACCAACAACCTCCTAAACTCTTTCACACAATACAAAAACAAATCCCAACAAGTCAGAATCCTTTTCATTTCATCTTCATTTTCTCGGAAATCCAACAGAAAACAAGCAACACGTTCTAAATACAAAAGACAAAAAGAAACCTGTAAAAAGCAGAGCGAGAAATAAGAGACAACGAAGAAGAATGCGAGGCAAAAATCTTGCGGTTTTGATGATGAGACGATGCGTAGGAACAGAAAGAAGAAGAACAAGAAGTTTTAGTAAAGGAGAACGCCATCGCCCACCAAACTTAGCCCAGAAACGCACAACAGTGAAACAAAGTGGCGCTACAAGTAGCAAACCAGCACTAAACCAAACACGTATTCAGAAAATATTTACAAATAAACAAAATATCTAATATAATTTCTATTGTTATTTTAATCATTTTGACTTTTGTTTGGTTTTAATTGTATACTATAATACATTATTGAATCTCATTGATAGTTTCTATTCAATGTTGTTTAATAAAATTTAATTTAATTTTTATAAATAACTCCTTAAATTTTAAAAGTTATATATAAATAATTCAAAGAATTTAATAAAAATTTATTATTTCATAATTTATTTGTATGACTTTTTAACTTAATGACATACATATTTATATTTATGAAATTTTCAAAATCAATTCATTAGAATACATTTAAATAACTCAACAAATCTCGTAAGGAACAATCGATACACTTATAATGAGTATATAAATTGGGTCGAAGTTAGGTATGACAATGGGCCCAACCTAGCCCGAGGTTCAATAAGGACTAAGGCATCTCAACCCAAGCCCAAGTTTGACTTGACTAGCTCAAGTTTGACTCAACCTAGCTGGAACTTTTTTAAAATCAAAAATACAAGACAACATCGTTTTGCTTATAAAGGTCGAGTCTTGGGTCAAACCCGAGCCTAGCCTATTTATCAACCCAGGCCTAGTTTGTTGACTTTGGGTCAGGCCAGGGTTAGGCCCAGTTGCCATCCTTAGTCGAAGTTGATGATACACACCTAATAAGTATGCAAATTAGGTTAAAGTTAATTCAGTATGTCTATAAATCTTTTACAAACTTAGGGATGATAATGGGTAGGGTTAGGCGCAACTCGAGCCTGATTCGTCCTGTAGCCCAACCAAACCACAAACTAACCAACTCTGCCCATCTACATTTTTTCTAAAAAATTTTGGCAAAATGATGTCGTTTTGCCAAAAATTTTTAGAAAAAGTGTAGATGGGATGTTGTTTTGCACCTTTCCTTCGGGTCAAGCAATCTTGGTCCGTAGCCCGATTTTAGAAAAAGTGTAGATGGGATGTTGTTTTGCACCTTTCCTTCGGGTCAAGCAATCTTGGTCCGTAGCCCGACCAACCTAGGTCAAATTCGAGTCGGGTTGAATCGGGTCAAGACTACCATCCCTATACAAACTTAATTGTTTCACCCCTACGTAAGAGATCTAATTACTTAAAGAAGGGAAAGTATAATTAAGTAAGATCTAATCATGTGATGAGTTAAAGTCATAATTAAAGACCAATTAAAATACCTAATAAAGGTTGGATTACTTAAACTTCTTTCTGATGTCTCTCCAAACTTCCCCCTTTTTAGATTTCTGACCAAACAACTTAGATCCCCAAGCTCCAACACTGGACATCCATCTCTAAAACGCCACTTTCCCCATATAACCCAAAAAACCTAAAATAATCTCCCAACGAAAACCCGAAAACACTCTTCATAAAATCCACGAACCACTTTCTTTCCTTCTCACCACTAACTTCCCTACATTAACCCAAGAAAATTTTAGAAATACCCTAGAAAACAGCAACCGAGAAGAGCAATCGAGAGAACTACATGGAGCGTAGTTGTCAGAGACTTAGGAAACCTGTTCAAGCTCAGATTATTGGAATCTGAAAAGGGCAACCTCAAAACTGTCAACAGTAGCATCACAAAATTGTGGAAGATATACGGGAATTTCAACTTAATCCTCCATATTTTTATAAGCTTAGGGTGTAACATCCCCTCACCAATAGGAAGGGTATATTGGTAAATTGCCATGTTTAGGAGTGTATAAATGTATAGTGAC
>JAOTAY010000189.1:5000751-5030044 GCA_025629805.1 Erythroxylum baracoense | reverse complement strand
GTTCCAGGGGCTGCTCCTATATCTATCCCTCCATATAGGATGGCACCTGTGGAACTGAAGGAGCTGAAGGCTCAGTTACAGGAGTTACTGGAGAAGGGCTTTATTAGGCCCAGTGGCTCAAAAATGGTGATAAATGTACTAGCTTCTTCTTCAACTCTATTCTAGTAAGGAAAAACCACTACAAAATTAACTCAATCACTTCCAAAGAGGGATCAACACTTCAGAAAAATTAAGAAATAAAACTGGAACTAATAAGGTATTTTGATTCCATCCTTGGCACACCAAGTCCTTCAACTGCTTCACTCAATATCTGTGCAATCTTCCTTTGAAGCAAGTTTCTCCTCGAGATTTGGCTTTTTTAACCAAAACTGTTAACGATAATGAAATAGAGAGTTGTATTTGAAATGGATGGTTCTGATGGCTTCAATGATTATTTTTCAAAAAATCCTAGAAAATCACTGGGAAATTTGTGAAAAAGACAGCCTATGAATTCTTCACATAGGGAGTACTCCTCAAGGAAATTAATAGAACTTTTCTCTGTTTAATTCCAGAAGGTCCTAATCCCTCCAACTTTGGAGAGTTTACACCTATAGCTTGCACTAACTTCCTTTACAAAATTATCTCTAAAATCCTAGTAACTAGATTGAAGAAAGCAATAACCCCTTTGATTAGTGAGAATCAAAGTGCTTTTATAAGTGACAGTCACATTGGCGACAATTTTCTTATTATTCAAGAACTACTAAAGGGATACTCTATAGCTAACTTCTCTCCCAACTGCACAATGAAAATAGATTTTCACAAGGCATTCGACAGTGTAAGTTGGGATTTTTCTACATACTTACAAGTTCCCTGAAATCTTCATTAAATGGCTAAGGAGATGCATCTCCTCTACTACATTATCAATGATGATCAATAAAAGTCTATCTAAATTCTTCAAGGCTACTAGAGGTCTTAGATAGGGGGATCCCCTATCCCCTATCTCTTCATTCTTTATATGGAAAGTCTGAACTCAATCATCAACCAAAAAGTGCTCCTGAACTCCAAATTTAAGCACCACTCAAAATGTAAAAAGATTGGTTTAACTAACCTTTGTTTTGAAGATGATCTCCTTCTATTTTGTAGGGCTAAGCTGGACTGTATTCAAACATTTATACTGGCACTTGTTAAATTCAAATGCTTTTCGGGACTGTAGATCAATTAAACAAAAATCATTTTCTCATTTCCAAAAATGTCAACACTCTAGAACCACTCATCGCATAAACTACTGGAATGCAATCCAAATGTCCTCCACTTATGTGTTTGGGACTCCCTATCACAATAAGGAGGCTGAACTTTGTCGAATGCTCACCTCTCATTGAAAAAATTCAAAGAAGGATCAACTTTTGGGTCAACAGATCTTTATCCTATATGGGTAAGTTACAACTTATAAAGTTAGTGCTCAATTCTTTGCATATATATTGGAGTTCACACATATTCCTATCCCAAAACATCATCAATGCTATCAAAAGATTGCTCAAGAACTTCCTATAGAGTCATCTGAATGGTTTAAAAGGTGCAGTTAAGGTGAAATAGACTGACATTTGCCTCCCCAAATATGATGGTGGACTGACTATTTCATTGCTAAAAAACACTAACCAATGATTCTCAAAATACTTCGGTAGAGATCGAAAAAAGCTCATTATGGATCAAATGGCTACATTCATACTTTCTTGAAGGCAAAAGTATATGGCAAATTAGCAAGATTTCCTCACACTCACATTTCCTTAATCAAATACTTAAATTGAGAGACATTGTGCAAATTGATGTTACAAGCAGAGTTGGGAATGGTAGGTTAACCAATTTTTGGTTCGACAATTGGTCAGGTCTAGGGATGGCAATGGGTAGAGTAGCCCAGAGCTTGATAACCTGGTGGCTGCTGATCCGTGATCCGACCCTACCCGTCTATACTTTTTTAAAAAAGAATTTGAAAAATGACATCATTTTGCACCTTTCCTTTGGGCCATGGGCCGAGACTAACTTGGAACAAAGTCGGGCTGGGTTGGGCCAAGACTTCCATCCTTAGTTGGGTTACGAACCACTTTTGCAGTTTCTCTACACCCTAAAGATCCTAACTGTCTCTTCACTTTACACCAGATTATCCTCAGTTATTAATGAAAACTCCTAGCAGCTCCCTCAAAGACTGAGATATCTACAACTTGCATATCACCCCAATCTAAATTTTCCTAACACATTCTATTAGAAGGGCCATCCTGTACACACATTAACTAACAAAATGACCAAATATCTCTTGAGAAGAAGATGCCCCAAGGTTGACTGGTATAAAATTGTTTGGAGTAAAGCATTAACTCCAATAATCTCTTTCAATTTATGGTTTGCACTACAAAATAAGCTCAAAACCTCTAACAAACTACCTTACCTATAAGCTGACAAGAATTGTCCTACATGTCGAATGCACATAGAAACAAGAGACCATATTTTCTTCATGTGTCCTTTCAAAAATATTATATAGGAGCATGTCAAAAGGAAATGCTTATGGTTTAATCCAGGGAATTGTTTTATAGATATTACATAAAAGCTGTCCAACCAAACAACATTAAGGCAATTGGAGCTATACTTTATATCCATGCAATTGTCAAGTCCACATCCATGTGATATTCATGTTCAAAGTTCTTAAAAATTTTGTTAAAGAATTAGAGTTAGACTCCACATCCCTACATTTTCAGGTCCACATCCATGTAATCATTAGGTCTGAATTTCTAATAAGTTTGTTGAGGAATTGAATTTATACTCCACATCCTTATTGTTGTAAGGTTTTCTTCTTTGCGATCATCTAGGTTAAAATTCTAACAATTTATTTAAGGAATTGGCCCTATACTCCACATACTTATTATTAAGTCTATATCCTAGTGTTTTTCATGTTCAAAATTCTAACAATTTTGTTAAGGAATTGGAGTTAAACTCCACATCTCAACGTACGTTAGGTCCACAACCTTACAATGATCAGGTTATAAATTCTAATAATTTTGTTAAGGAAATGGAGCTATAATCTATATCCATACAATGTTCATATTCATATCCCTATAGTCATTAGGTTTGTATCCTTGTAATCGTTAAGTCAACATCCCTATTATCATCAGGTCCACCACATCTTTATGATCATCAAGTACACATCCTTGTGATCATCAAGTTAAAAATTTTAAAGAATTTGTTAAAGCATTAGAGCTAAACTCAACATCTTTATGGTCATTAGGACCACATTTTCAAAAGGTTTTATTAGGGCATTAGATTTGGACTCTACATGCTTGTTAATTTTATTCTCATTGAATTAAGGGATTGAAGTTAGATTCTATATGCCTTTCAAAAGTATTTTTTGTTATAAATTGTTTAAGGCAATAGAGCTAGACTCTACATGTTTGTCGTATTCATTTTCATTCAAAATTTAATTAAGGCATTAAAGCTAGACTCCACATGCATTTCAAATTTATTTTTCATTAAAAATCGATTAAGATGTTGAAGCTAAACCTATATTCCTATCAAACTTATTTTTTTAAAATAATAAATGCATTGGAGCTAAACTCCACATGACTAATAAGAAATTTGAATATGCATGATGATAACTATTCATTCATAAAAACAAAATTGCAAACTATAAACAATTTTAATTTTTCATAAATTAAAACAACAAATGGGTTAAACATGTCAAAGAATCTATATATCTACATCCCTGCATATAGGGGGAATAAAAAATGATAATGAAGAGGAACCAAGTACCTAGAAGTAGAGGAGTATATTAATAGATAGAGTTAGAATCGTTAAGGTTAGGTGATCCTTCACTAGTAAGAACAGTGACCTAAGCTTCCCCTTCAACATTAGGAAACTTATTAGGCTCCTCAGTTTAAGTAGAATCAGGCTGACCAAATGCATCAACTATATCTAGGTTTATAAAAGATAGGTTTACATATGAAAGGCATAGTGTAGCTGTTGAATATGATTGTCAATATAACAAAATTGGACTTGTAGGTGTCAGATGACTTGGCTTTGGTGTTTGAGGAACTTTCTTAGATTATACTCTACTTACTTTTCACATACTTGTATTGTTCATTGTTAACCAATTAACAAGTGACTTTAGAGTGGTTTGAAGGGCAATATGATTAAGCCACCATTCCTACATACCTAAGTATTAGGAGTTTCATTTTCAGAAACCCAAGTTTCAACAAAAATAAGGGGGAAAATGATATAACCTAATGAATTTATGGATCGAGTTGGAGTTAATTCAACATGCTTACTAATCTTTTATAAGCTTACCTACTTTAGGCCTATATAGAAGTCCAATTATCCAAGAAAGGTAAGTTCAATTAAAGTAGGATTAAACCATGAGAGGAGTAAAAGTCCTAATCAAATACTAAATTGCATAGTAGAGGTTATATTTAATTCTACTAAGGATAGTCATAGTTTAATTATACATCAACAAAGGATTGCCTGTACAAAGGAGACATATTAAGGTAAGTTCTAATAACTACTTCCATTAAGCACAATTAGTAATTTATCTGTATGCTTAGCACCATTCAGCTTATTGACTTAAACGTTAGAGATCTCTACCAGAAACACCCCTAACCTATTTAGCATTTATTTTTATAAGCTTATCAAGTTAAGATCGTGTCACAAGTTTTACTATAAATTCAGTCTTCATTAATAACCTCTACTTTTGTTTTTCTATTTTCATCTTCAAATTTAGAAAAAAATTATTTGATTGAGTTTTTGGTTTATATTTTTTATTTAATTTTCTTCTTGCTTCATAACTTATGAAAATCACAAAATTTTAGATTTAACTTTCTATTTTTATTTTAAATCTAATTTTATTATTAACTAATATATACTATTTAATTAACCAATATCAATTATAAATAAAATATGATTAATATAATTTTAGTAATTGAAATTATGTTAGTTTATTGTTATAAATTATTTCAGAGTTTGGCATATTCTTTTAAAATAAGAAAGTAAATTGAATATTTATTGAATAAATATATTTTAAATTTAAACTATCTTTAAAACACATACTTTTGAATAGTTATTTATGAAATAAAAACGTTTAAATATCAAATATTTAATCCAAAATAATTACATTTATTTTAATAGTTAAAATAAATATTAATAAATAGATATTATTTTTAAAATAATATTTAACAAAAAATTTACTTATTTCATTAGTTATTTATTAATATTATATTATATTATATATATTTAAAATAAATTATTTAATTATTTCGTAAATTTAGTTTACACTAAATCTTATTGAATGTTTAATTATTATCAATAATAAAAAGTATTGCTATATTGATATTAACATTAACAAAGGTTTAAATTTTATTTTAAAAAACCAAATTCAAAAACAAAAAGTAAAAATCTCAAAAGAAAAATGGAATTAGAACTAAATAATGACTCAGGCAAAAACAGTAAGAAACAACTACCACTATAGCAATCATCCCTATAATTGAAAATCAATTAGATAGCACTAATTACTTTGTTTAAAACAAAAAGGTTATAAGGTTAATACAGAAATAGATATTTAAAATAAAAATAAATTCTCGAAAGTTGCATTATTTATGAGTGTATGGTTTTTGTAACAAATTCTTTCAAAATGTTTCTCGACATATGTTAATGTTATTTCAATATTTATTTAACTTTGCAATTGTAATGGCATATTGAATAGGCCTTGAATTCGTGCGTGTTTGTCTACATTCATAATTTATAATTGGTTATTTTTTATTTTAGGAGAAATGGAATAAGATGAAATTTCTTTTGATCTTTTTCTTGTGTATTCATTTTCCTTTTTTAAGCTACTAAACTTGAATATAAGTGATGTTATATGTGGATATTATTATACAAAATCATGTATCACCCTATAAGCCATAAAATCAACAACTATAACATGTTTTGCTTCCTTTATAACATGCATTTGCTTTGCATAATTTGTGAATTATATCTTTGTTTACTTAAATAACATTGTGTGATGGAAATCACTTATTCTCCACAAACACTCACACAAACTCATCAATCAAAGACAAAGAATTGGGCATTTTTTCGGACAAGAGGGGTGCGTGTGTGAAGTGAAGGAGAAGATTATGGAGAAGTCGAAGAAAGAAGGAAAAAATTAAAGTAATCTGATGAATGACAAAACGCATAGCATAAGGAGGGATAAGTCACAACACGTGAGCAGCACATGGGAGACACGCAGATCATGATAAAAAACATAACACTTCATTTAAAACATAAAAGACAAGGTCTGATAGGCGTAAATCATAAGAAGCAAAGCTGAGGCTTTTAAGGAACACGTGAATGACACATGCATCATAACAAAGACCAGTATATATATATATATATATATATATGACCAGAAGTTAAATTACACATTTTTTTTCAGATTGTACATGTACACAATTATCTGATTCTACAAGAGAGAAAAATAGAGAGAGTGCTAGAGTACTTATCAAAGGGTACAAAGGAGTTGTGAGGAACTCTGCAGGTGTTTGTAAAACACCTAATCTTTGTATTATTCTCTTCCTGAAACTAGTAAAAACCTCAGTGTGAGATTGACCCTTGGACGTAGATAGCTTTGTGCTATCGAACCAAGCAAACTTCTACGTCTTCTTTATTTTTCAGCAACCTTTAATTTCTACAAAACAAGTTCAAGTCATTAACCATCATCAGTGTTGTTATCAAAGAAACAGAAAAATCGCACAAAGATCCTAACAGACTGGTATCAGAGCATCTAGGTCTCTGACCATAGCCCTATTCACAAATCAAGAATCCATCAAGAAGGAAGATCAAGAGCTCTTGATCTTTACGAGGAACTGACTAAATGGTGGGAAAAGAGATGGAAGTGTTCACTGGAAAAGAGGATTTTGCAATATAGAAATTACAGATGCAAGCCCTGCTTGAATCCTACGAATGCTTTGGAGCCATAGATGCTGCCTACGATGATGAAACAGATCCTGTAAAGAATCTGAGGAAGGCAAGATTGGCACACTGTAAGCTAATGTTGCATCTTTCACCGATTGTCATCAGAAAAGTAAAAGATTGCAACACTGCAAAGCTATTATGGGAAAAATTGGATGAGATCTACTCTAAACGTTGCCTACCAAACAAGATGACCTTGCTGCACAATCTTGCAAATTTCAGAATGAATACAACAGTAACCGTAGAAGACAACCTGGATTATTTCTTTAAACTAATTCAGGATCTTGAAGCAACAGGGGAGAAAATTTCAGAAGAATACCGAGCAGTGGTGATTCTGAAGTCACTTCCATAAGAATACAATGGATTTAGAAAGGTGGTCAAGCAAGCTAATGGTAATGCTCTAACAGTGAAGAGGGTTCTTGATTCTTTGATGGAGGAAGTGATAGACAATAATCATTTCAAGAAAGAACCAGAGGTGATATTCTTAGACAATAGATCAGAAAACGAGTCTGCACCAAATGGTTCAAAGAAAGGTGGTGGACAGAAATCTAAGGGAAAAGGCAAACATAACAAGAATGATGATGATAAGAAAAAGAATAAAGCTAAAGGTAAAAAATGTTATTGCTGTGACAAAGTAGGACACTTTGTCAGGGATTGCAAGAAGAAGAAGAAGGATAAAGAGGCACAGAAAGGTGATGCTGGAAATGTTGAGAAGCTTAAAGAATCCAGTGGAGATAAGATACTTTCCATGACAGCCGACTCAGAGGAGTTGTCAACAGAATGAATTATGGACTCAAGCTGCATAATGCATGTGACTCCCCAGAGGGAATGGTTCTCCTCTTTTGAGAACCTGACAGCCAAAGTAAGAATGGTAAATGTAAGGAAGCAAGATATCCAAGGCATTGGCAATGTTTCCTTCAAGATGCATGATGGAAAAAGGAGAACATTGAGAAATGTGAGATATGTCCTTGGAGTTAGAAGAAATCTTTTATCAGAAAGTATCTCTGACAAGCAAGGATACAAGATTAGGTCCAAGGATGGTTTAAGAGAAATCATCAAGGATGGTAAGGTGGTTATAAGGGCAATTGAAAGGGGGGATTATACTTTGTTGTAGGCACTACAGAAATTAACCTAACAATAAAGGAAAAGGAGCTGAACTCAACTATTCTGTGGCATGCAAGACTAGGACATGCAGGAAATAAAAGCCTCAAATACCTAGAGCAACAGGGACTGCTGTCAAACATAACTATGAAGAAGATTGAGTTCTGTGAGGGATGTATTCTAGGGAAACATTACAGAACCCCTTTCCCAAGGATTGCAGAAAGAGCTACCAGAAGCATGGAATATGCTTATAGTAACCTATGGGGGCCAGCTCAGACTCAAACTTTGGGAGGAAAGAGGTATTTCATATCTGTTATTGATGACAGGTCAAGGAAATGCTGGATATATCTCTTGAAGACTAAGGATGAAGCACTAGAGGCATTTGTGAAGTGGCACACCCCGATGGAAAATCAAGCAGGAAAGAAGCTGAAGTGTTTAAGAACACATAATGGGCTAGAGTTTTACAATAAAGAGTTTGACAACTACTGTAAGAGGAACAGAATTAAGAGGCATAGAACTGTCAAGGCTACACCTCAACAGAATGGAGTTGCTGAAAGATTGAACAGGACCCTACTTGATAAGACCAGATGCATGTTACTATCTTCAGGCCTATCTCAAGCTTTATGGAGGGAAGCTATCAAAACAGCAACATACCTGATAAATAGACTACCAACATCTACAAAAGAGTATAAAACTCCTGAAGAGGCATGGAGTGGTTCTAAACCTATTTTAACTCATTTGAAACCTTTTGGATGCAGTGCCTATGTTCACCAAATAGAAGGAAAGCTTGAACCTAGAGCTGTCAAAGGGGTATTCCTAGGATAACCTGAAGGAACTAAAGGGTACAAAGCTTGATCCTACAGCCAGAAGCCTACAAGACTCAGATAAGCAGAGATGTAGTGTTCAGGGAAATTGAATTTCCACTGCTGAAGTAAAAAGATGGAGGAATGGATGTCCAAAAGGAAGTCTTACAGCAGCTGGGTTCAAATAATAGTCTGATTTCTATGTCCCACCCTCCACATATGAAAGAAATGAAACTGAAGCAGCTGCTGAACAGAGAACTCTAGCAGGAGAAGAAATTATGGACACAAGTCCTAACTCTCAGGAGGGAACAAAATAGGAAGAGGATGCTACAGAAGCTCAACAAGTTAATCTGCAGGACTATCAACTAGTCAGAGAGAGGGAACCAAGGTAGAGAATACCAAACAAAAGGTATATAGAAACTGACCTAGTTGAATATGCTTGTTTGGTTGCAAATCAAGTTGAGTCAGGAGCACCGGAAACATTTGAAGAAGTAATGGAAAGGGCTGATGCAGAACAATGGAAGAAAGCTTGCCAAAGTGAATATGATTCTCTAATGAAGATTGAGACTTGGAAACTAGTTCCCAAGCCATCAAATGCTAAGCTGATTGAATGTAAGTGGATATTCAAGCTAATGGATGGAGTAATTGAAGCTGATCCTAAGACCCATAAGGCCAGACTAGTATCAAAAGGCTTTAGGCAGAGAGAGGGAGTGGATTACAAAGAAATATTCTCTCTAGTGGTTAAGTTTAAAACAGTAAGATTAGTTTTGACCCTAGCTACTTTAAATGAATGGGAGATATACCAGATGGATTTAAAGACAACATTCTTATATGGAAAGCTAGAAGAAACCATCTATATGAAGCAACCTATAGGATTCAGTAATAAGAGGAATCGAGATCATGTTTGCTTGCTGGAAAAATCTCTATATGGCCTAAAGCAAGCTCCTAGGTAATGGAACAAGAAGTTCCATGAGGTGGTGACAGAAATGAAGTTCAAAAGGAGCTGCTATGACTACTGCCTATACTACAAGGATTTAGAGAAGGAGGAAGTAGTCTATATGCTGGTGTATGTGGATGACCTAGTCATCACAGGAAAATTAGTGTAGAAGATTTAAGAGGTAAAGAATGCTCTAAGGTAGAAATTTGATATGAAAGACCTAGGGAAGGCACAAAAGCTACTAGGTATGCAGATCATAAGGAATGAAGCAGAAGGGAAGCTATGGTTGATTCAGAGGGACTACATCAAGAAGGTCCTATCTAAATTCAACATGGAAGATTGTAAGCCTAGTTCTGCTCTAATTGCCACACACTTACAGCTGACATCTGCTAAGAGTCCAGTAACAGAAGCAGAACAAAAACAAATGCAGAAATATCCTTATGATGTAGGTATAGGTTGTATAATGTATATAATGATATGTACTAGACCTGACTTAGCCTATGTGATCAACCTACTTAGCAGATTCATAGCTAATCCAGGTCTAGAACACTGGTAGGGGTTTAAAATAGTACTTAGATACTTAAAGGGAACCCTAAATCATGGTCTATGTTTTTTCAAAATCTAACTTACAATTACACAAGCATACAAGTTTATGTGATTATGTAGATGCAGATTATGTGGCAGATAAGGATACACACAAGTCATTGTCATCATACTATTTTACATTTTCAGGCAACACAGTATGCTGGAAAGTACAACAACAATTAGTGGTATCCTTATCTACAACAGAAGCAGAGTATTACACAATCACAGAAGGCCTAATGGAGCTAATATGGATAAAGGGAGTACTGTCAAAAATTAAAGTTCAAATCATAAAGAGAATAATCTATACAGATAGTCAGAGTGCACTTTACCTGGGCAAGGATCTGGTCCTGCATGAACGCTCGAAACACATAGATGTCTATCTCCACTTCATCAGGGACAAGATCAACAACGGTGAAGTTGACCTGAAAAAAATCAGAGGAGAACAAAATCCGTTAGATTTTGGGACAAAAGTGGTTTTAGTAAAGAAATTCATTTTCTGTAGAGATCTTCTACAGATAAATGAAGCACCTTGAAGAAGAAAATAGAACTTACCTGGTCGATCTCACAACTTTGGTGAAGCTAGGGTTTTGGTTTCAAAAATTAGTCACGAATTGAAGAGATGCGTGAAGATTTATGGAGAATGAGGGAATATTTGTGATGGAAATCACTTATTCTCTACAAACTCTCACACAAACTCATCAATCAAAGACAAAGAATTGGGGATTTTTGGACAAGAGGGGTGTGTGTGTGAAGTGAAGGAGAAGATTATGGAGAAGTCGAAGAAAGAAGGAAAAAATTAAAGTAATATGATGAATGACAAAACACATAGCATAAGGAGAGATAAGTCACAACACGTGAGTAGCACATAGGAGACACACAGATCATGGCCAAAAACGTAGCACTTCACTTAAAACATAAAAGGCAAGGTCTGATAGGCGTAAATCATAAGGAGCAAAGCTGAGGCTTTTAAGGAACACATGTCAGGAACTCTGCAGGTGTTTGTAAAACACCCAATCTTTGTATTCTTCTCTTCTTGAAGCTAGTGAAAACCTCAGTGTGAGATTGACCCTTGGACGTAGATAGCTTTGTGCTATCGAACTAAGTAAACTTCTACGTCTTCTTTATTTTTCAGCAACCTTTAATTTTCAGCAAAGAAAGTTTAAGTCATCAACCATCATCAGTGTTGTTATCAAAGAAACACAAAGATCCTAACATATTGCTTTAATTGGCTTCAAACAATTTGATGTAGATTTAAGTATGAAATATGTAGGATCTACTAGTTTCGCTTACAATAATGTTAAAATTTTGTTTTGGTAATAAGGTTAATTGCTCTTTTAAGAAAAATATATGGCGAAAATAATTTAGGGATGTGATTTTCAACATGCTCCAATTAATTGGTGCATAAGTTTTTAAAATCAATTACAATTTACTTTAAATTATTATGTAATATTTTGCCCTTTTAACAAATTAAAGTTTGTTGAATTTGACTTATAAAGTTGATGTCATCATAGGTAATTGTGATTTTTTTATTAGTATGACAAGCAATTTCCTAAAAGGACTATCTATATTATTCAAAATATAGGGAAATAAATGTATATACAAAATAAGGAGAGTAAAACAAGAAGACGTGTTGCTAGTCATGAAAATGAATTTAAAGGCACTAAAGAAATATGGTTAAATTTGAAGATTGATCAAAAACAAGAATACAATGGAAATTAAGGATCAACTAAAAAAATGAAGCTTGAAATTGGTCTGTTGGTAAGATAGAAGAAAGAGTTGGAGTTAATGTTAGCCAATGTGATAGTAGGATTTATTGTATATTTTTTTCAATTTTTATGTTCTATGTTATATTAAAAGATTGATACAGTATATGCATTTGTTCTCAAATCGGAAGGTATATATATGCATTGAATGGTAAACTTAAAACTAATCAAATGAGAAAAAATAAATGGTAGATATGCTTACTTGGAATATTGTAGAGAACATTTATGCTTTCTAATGGTTGTATTATTAATGCAATAAGCTAGTTTAATATGAATATAGATAATGAATATGAAATAGAAAATTTACAATTAAAACTAGTTTCATATATCAACTAAAATCAACATTCTTATAATATACATTTCATAGATGCCTTCCCTTATCATCAGTCACAAAACATATAAAATAACTCAAATAAGCATGTCATATTACAATTATTTGTTTATAAATACTAACAAAAATATTATTATGGTTAAGTTTCCCTATTGTTAACTTGTTGCCCACTTTCAATACTACCATCTAGCTCCAATGTTGCTTTTCTCTTAATTACTGTAGCTTGTAATTGTCTTAAAGTGATTATAGATTTTCAGAGGACAACTTAAAATTTTAGGATTAATAGCCATACTTCCTTTTTGTGGATAAGTTTAATATGGACAATGAAGATGAGTAGGATTGATAAACTAATCTATGAAAACAAAATCATTAGAACTAATCTTGTTGGTCCAAAGCATTCTGAATTTGTAAATATTTGAGGAAAAGGGAAATAAATTCAAAATTTTTGAAAATTGAAATTAACGTAATGGACATATTAAAACTAAAAGAAAAGAAATTAATCCATAGGCCAACTAAAATTTATCCATTAAAAAACAAAATAAATTTGTTTATAATGATTGACAAGCCTAACGAATTCATTAAACAAAAATGATCTAACATGGAAGATTGAGTTTTTAAGAGTGAATTAGATTTCTGAAGAAAAAGAAAATAGTTTTTTTAAAAAGAAAGCTGTTGAAAAAGTATCTTCTTTTTTTTGGTTATAAAAAAAAGTATCTTCTTTTTATTTATTTAAGATGTTTGTTAAGTTCTCTCTGTTCACTTGCATCCCTTTTGGTCTATACGGTCATATGTATAGACAAAGATAAAGAAAAAGATATTTATATATATCCCATTTTGGTCTATATAGTCATATAAATAGACAAAGATAAAAATAAGGAGATTTATAATTTTTTAATTAATTTTAAGGTTTGGGCCCATGCATTATGTGTATTTGTACCAAAGGTCAGACATAATTTATTTTAAAAGTCACTACTGAAGTTAAGGTTATTCAAACTAAAGTTCTAAGTGAGTTTTTTTTTTCCAATTTTGCAACGCTTATAAAAATATGTGATGATTTTATAAGCTAAAGTTAAGAGAAATAATAAAATTTAATTACAGATATAGACATTTAGGCACACAAAAATGGACATTAAGTCAATTTAATCTGTGGATCTTGCTAACTCTTGGTGACTTAACATGCCTAAATTGTTGCTCTTGATAAATATATGGTGAAAGCAATGAGAATGGCAAATTTCAAGAGAGATCAAGATATACATACATATTAGGAGACGACGAGATTATACATGTTGCAAAAATAACTAGATAAACAAAACATTTTACAGGAGCAATGACAAATGATATATTATAAGACCAGTTAAATAAATAAACTACATTGCGAGAGCAATGCTATAAAAGCAAAATAAATAAACTACATTGCGAGAGCAATGCTATAAAAGCAACTGAATAAATATTAACATATCGTGAGGATGATAAGAAATGGCATATTGCAGGAGCAACTCGGTAAATAAAATATATCAAGATTAGATGTATTATAAGAACAACGAAATAGACAAAGCATATCATGAGAGCAATGAGAAAGTGTTTGAAATTGACTTTGATGTGGGCATGAGGCATCACGGTCTAAGGGAAAGGAGAGGAGAAAAGATATTAAAGGAAGACATCTGCTCTAGTGATGCTGGGCAAGAACGACGGGGGTGAAGATTGGTGCTGGTGATAGAGTCATAAGTAATGGACAGCTCCCAGTAAGCTTGTAGTCTAGTTCTACATCATAAGAGGATTAGAAATTTTAGATTATATACTATACTTTGATGAAGACAGAGAATTCAAGGAAGGAAGATTATGAGATCTCACGTAGGAGCTAATTGTCACAATTATATATAAGAAAAGAGAAGAGAGGTGAAAACCTTTATAAGCCTATAGAAAGACTACTAATTAACTTCCTTACTAATTATTTTCTAGCCTATAATTTTCTTAAGTCTAAATTAGAATTGATGTTCTGAATTTGAAGTGTTATAACTCTCTTCTTCATCATAATTGTTTGCATATCCAACATATATATTTAAAAAGTACTCTCCATATTACTTTGATGATCACTTTGATAATTTAGCCTATAACTGACATTTACTTCATTACATCTCCTATTATAATAGCTAATACTTTTGAAACAAAAATTATAGTATCCAACTTAAGGGATTCTCTGTTCAATTACCTTGCTCCAATCATGTTCCGTGCATAATATGATATCGTTTTAACTATAAAACGACATCATATTGTGTGCAGAACAGAGTTGAAGCAGGGTTATTGAAATAGATTATTACAAGGCTCCAACTTATGAGTAATGTACACATAATGAACTTAAAATATGACACTCATTAATAAGCTTTTTCAAAATTAAAATCCTTTATCATTTCACATATTTATCTATCATTCTTAAATCAAGTTCAACTTTATCAAAACTCCCCTGCCTCCTCATGACTCAATTTAGAATTTGATTTAAAGTATCCATCACAAAATGACCTAAAACTTACATATTGAATCGTTATTACCATAAACAACATTATTTTCATTCAAATTCAACACAAATCAAACTAAATAAAACAACAAGTAGCTTATACTTAAATAAAAGTTATGGTTTCTAAGGTATGCAAATGTCAAATTAAGAAATTTTGAAAATTAATCCTAGGCCTTAATGTAGTCTTTACATGTGACATGCTTTACTTGCATAGTTAAGACCTTAGGTCTAAAGGCCCAAGTCATCTTTGACATACCTAAATTATTATAAATAGTTAGGTTTAACATCTTTTGTCATAATAATGTGATCAATACCTTTATAAAGTCTTACTAAACTTTATTGAAAGTCTAACCTGTATGATTTTTACATTGGCTACTAAGACTCTTATGACAATATATTCTTCAATGTTAAAATAAGATATCCAACTATACAATAGTTCTCGCTATGGATAACTAAAATAGTGCTCATAAATTATGCACCAAAAACCATGCTCACACCGTTAATTAACAATCATATAACATAATTTTTTTTGTTTAAATTAATTGCGTTCCTATATAAAGCACAATATTTTCTCAATATAGTAGAAAAGGGTGATTCCTAACTCATGGCACAGGACACTTAAATCATAACAACTTACTTAAATATACATACAAGGTAATTAATAGCTATGACTACCTGAGAAATCAAAGAGGAACTTCACATTTCTCATCGAATAAATTAGGTTTCTATAAGGCTTCTATTTGAGAAAGTAAATAACCTAAAAGTTGAAGTGCTTAAACATATTAAGTGAAGAAGAAAAATATCATTTTATCAATGTTCTACACACTCCTCTCATTTGACATGTGGGTACATAAAGTAGTTGATTGATTAATTGATTACACATGCTAATTCAGTTGGCAAGAACTCAACAAGAGAAAAAAAATAAAATCACAGAAATGTGAACCTCTAATTACCTTGACCATGGAACCTTAAAGTAAGAGCACAAACAAAACGATGTGGGACATAAAAATGCAGTAGGGATGCATAAGCTATGTTCAATGACATGTTCAGTGAGATGGTAAGATGAGGAATCCTAACATTAGTCGAGTGGGATGACCAAGTGGAAATCTTAGACATATTGTTTGCAATAAAGTGCAATCTTATTCTTAGGTCTAGCACCTTAACGCTATAAGGTTATAAGTTGGAGTTGTAATTGGAATAGAGACATACGAGGTTTATTAAATTGAATTTATTCTTTAATTTTAAATTATTAATTTGTTGCATATTTTTATTTGAAATATATAATTTATAAATTATTATATAAATTCAATAATTTATTTAATACGTCTTAAATAATGCATAAAAACAATAAAAATAAAATAAAGTGAAATATATCAATATCTAATATATATTAAAATAAAGTCAATGTATCCGGTGTACATATTTTCCCATTTTGCGGGAATCTCGAGACTCGAGAGGGTTATGATATACATAACTTTTCTTTTGTATTTTTATAAAGAGGTTGAACTAAGCCCACCCTCCCTAATATATATTAAAATAAGGAATAAAATAGTAAAAAATGAAATAAAGTGAAATCTTATCTTCTTATCAACCTCACCCGTTACTTAATTGGACAAATGACTTATTTAATATATAGTATGGGAAAAGGATAAGTCTCCATGAGGCCATATTACTCATGGCAATGCCTGCCTGTCTGAAGACTCTGAATACTATATGTCTTTTCGTTTCTGGGTCTTGCCTCTTTTATGACAACTTACTACTATCTTCCCACTGTCGGCATTTGGGATTTAACAAGCCGATAACTTTGAGCCTTCTTTCTTTGCTTTGTTAAGACTTAAGAGATGCTCAATTCTGACGTGACTTCTTTGCTTTATTCTGAAAAAATAATTCACACCTATTACCTACCTATACCAACAGAATATATAAGTTCTTGCTGAATGTCAGCCAGTTCAAATAAGAACATATACTTCTTATTAAATATAATAATTTTAAAAGATTTTTAATTGAAATCTCATCAGTAAATTAGACATGTTTATATGAATTTAAACTACAATGGATTTTTTAATTGGAGTTAAACACTGTACAACAATGTAAATCTAACAATTTAAATTGTTTTATAGTATATAAAAAATTAGAATTAATTAAAACCAATATTTAATAATTTCCAAAACTGAACAAGTAATTTAACATATATTTTAGTTTCAGTTCCTTTATGCAATTGAGTTTAATATTACGAATACCATATAAGACTGGTTCCAAATTTAGTTCTAGTACAATAGTGTTGGATAATTTATTTAAAAGTGTAAAATAATATTTTAATTTTATAAAATTGTAAATAATCTCTTAAATACAGTGCTAAATAATCTTTAACTTTACTTCAATTCTATTTCAAAAAATTATAATAATATAAATTTGATATAAAAGTAAACATGTTTCTCATATTTTTATATATTTCTCGTATAAATGTATATTGTCTAATAAAATTCAAGAAAACATATCACATAGATACATCAAGATGTCTTATAAATAAAATATACCTCTTCATTCATCTAGTTTTATATGGTAATTCTTGTTCTGACGATTGCATTCTTCTACTCTTCCAAAAACTTCAAATAAAGTTAGATTTGATTATAATTTTTATATGGTATTGAACATGGGTATATGAGTGAATGAAAATTGCTAGCATGAATTAATCTTTAAGCAAGAGACTAAGTGACACATTCAAAGAAGTATGCTTCTAGTTCATGATAATATGATCCTAAAACATTCAGCTTATGTGCTAAATAAAGTCTTAGTAAAAGCCTCCATGAGACATATGGTCTAAAATCTTTAATAACAAGCTAAAACAATTTTATGCTTTATATATAAATACACATACAATTAAGCCATTGAACTTGAAGTTCATCACTTGTAGCTGATCAGGTTATGGAAAGATTGTTACGAGTAGTAATGATCTTGCCACCGACCAACAAAATGAGTTTTAAAGACACAAAAAAATTCATCCTTTTATGTAAATGAACCTTTAAAGATTGTTACTTGTTAGAAACTTTGTGTAATTTCTGTGTTATTTTATGACCTGATGATGCTTAAGCCTGGATTTGATTTTTGCAGAAATGGAAATTGCAAGAAAAAGTAAAGAAGACACACAAGATTTACTTGATTCGATAGTACAAATCTATCTACGTCCAAGGGTCAAACTCACACCCCGGATTTTACTAGTATCAAGGAAGAAGAAATACAAGAGATTGGGTGTACACTAACACCTGCAAGAGTTCTATCAAACTCTCTAATACCCACCAAATGTACTCTAGTACTCTCTATTATTTCCTCACTTGAATCACAGAAATTGTAAACTTTTAGTAGACTTGTAAAATGTATTGTTAATTTCTGGAGCTTGAGGTTTGTTTATTTATAAGAGTTAAGGATGATTTCTGCCTTCGGATATGTTTGGATTGAGTCAATGTGTTATGCATGTGTCATTCACGTGTCCTTTTAAGTTTCAGCTTTCCTCCTTTTTGTTCATGCATGTCAGACCATCTCTTAATGTTTATTGAAGTGCTGCGTTTTAAGTTTATACTCTGCGTGTCTCCCATGTGCTGTCTACGTGCATGACTAATGCCTCCTTTATGCTGTGCGTTTTGAACATTGATCAGTTTACTTTATTTTTTCCTTCTTTCTTCGACTCTCCAGAATCATCTCCTTCACTTCACACACACGCATAACTCTTGTCCGAAAATTCCCCTATTGATGTTCTGAATTTGATGGGTTTGTGTGAGGGTTTATGGAGAATGAGTGATTTCCAACACATTACTACGAGTAACCTATTTTTTTTACTAGTAGTAACCAAGAGCCTTAGACATAAAAAAGAGAGAGGTTAAAATCCCCGTCATGTAGCACTCTATATGAGAATCTTTGATTATAGAATGCAATCAGTATAATTCAAACTGATTGCAAGCCACATGCATTGGATTAATACGAATTATTCATTTATGTTTATTATAAGAACCATGTACAAAAGCAACATAATTCAATTCCATGATTTTTTTTCGATCTTACTAAAACTATCAAAATTGAACTAATGAAAAATGAGCAAATGCAGAAGCCATCACTCCATAATTATAGCTTCTCCAATAGCTTTTATTTTCTCTATAATGACATTCACTTTATTTTTTGTGGCCCTTATTTCAGCACTACAGGATAGCTACCTTCTCAACCAGTTCTTTATCCTCCTTTAAACCCAGATTAGTACAAACTTTAATTTCTTTAATCACTTTATTATTGTTGTTACATCAAATTTCTCCAACTTCACATTAAAGTTTGTTTTCTCTAACCCCTCCTACCCCCCCCCCAATGGACAAAGATCATATTTTTCTTGATATTTTCCTAAGCACCACACTCAATACAAGAAATTGAAACTTGGGCGTAATATAAATATAAAAATGAATGACAATAGAAGAAATGTGTTAAGCATGTTGCTAGTTTTAATAATATAGGGGTTAGGCAATTGCTTTTCTTTGTTGTCACTGCTACATGTAAGTTGTTTTTTGTTAGCTACGCGTATGACATGGCATACAGAAGTTATTAATTTATTTTTGTCTATTTGTGGTAATACATAACCACATGTTTCTGTGTTGTAGATATGATAAAATAATAGAATTCTTAATTTTCCTTTTTCTTCTTTTCTCTTCTCTTCTCTCATCTTTCTAATTTCTCTCTCTCTCAGGCTTCTATCCTTCACAGGTCTATTATGAAGTTCTTTAACAACAACTCCAATGTCGAAAGCAAAAAGCACAAAGACCTTTGGAGGTCAGACTCAACAAAGTTGAGTCTCAACTTTAATTAACCATACTTGAGGTACAAGCTAATTTGGGTCAGCATGAGAAAAGAATGGACGAGCAGTTATCATAACGAGACCAAAAATTGGACCAGCCTATAGAACTAATGAAGTAGAACATGTTGGCTAAAGATAAGAAGCCTATAGGGTAATAGGGAACACTGAGCAAACTAACTAGGCTATACTCCCCACACCAAAACCTATGGATTGTGGTAAAAGATTGATGCATATTAAAGTGGAAAAATATTAAATTTAGAGATACCTTCACTCCAAAGATCAATTTTCCTTATTTCTTAGGAATAAGCCTAAGATCATGGATAAGAAAATACAATAAGTATTTTAGAATTTATCAAATTCCTAAAGAGAGTAAAGTATAACTAGCTATGATGTATATAGATGATAAATATGAAGTATGGTTTGATAGTTAGATTGCAGGCGAGGAAAATCCTACTTGTGAGAACTTTAAGTTGGCTATGTATTTGAGGTTTCACCATCAAACTATTACTAATATTATTAATGAATTTAATAAAATTTGTCAAACTAGTATTGTAGCTGAATATTTAGAGAGGTATAAAGAGCTCAAGTCCTTGATGTTGGCCACCAATCCACATTTACAAAAGTTTTATTTTATATCAAGTTTCATTGGTGGTCTTAACAAAGATCTTAAAACATTAGTGAAAATGGGGAAGCCTATAACTCCTATGCAAGTAATGAAGTTGGACACCCTTTATGAGCAATATTTTGTACCACTAATTAGAAGATAAAGATTGAGCATAAGAAGTTATAGTACTAGTTACTAAGGGGGAAGTCAATAATTTCTCTAAGACAAGGCTATTCCAAAGTGGTTGGAATATAAGCTTGGTGAGACAATATGTGGAAAGGGTGAGTCTAATAGGAAAAGGTAAGGTCAAATAAAGGATGCCGATGAAAATAGAAGTTAACATTGCATAGGCGTGCTAATGTGCTTTACTTTAGGTGTAGGGACAAGTATTCACCTAACCATAATTATTAAAAAAGGTATTCAGGTTGATAGGAATGGTAAAGAAATGGTAGTAGATGAAGGAAATATAGGTTATCAGGTAATGGAGGAAGATGAGGAAATTATGTTTAGTAAGGGGGAATTGTTAATGACAACAACTTAAGGGTATTCTTCACATAACACTTTTAGGTTGGTGGGATTCTTTGATGGAGGCAAAATTCCTATATGAAGAGTCTTAGATAGTGGCAGCTCTCATAATTTTAAAGATGCTAAATGGAGGAAGAAATAGGGTATTGAAATTATTTCAGTAGCTCCTTTGATGATAACAATGGAGAATAGGAAAATTTTGGGCAATAAAGAAAAGTATATGACATTTTAATAGGTGATGCAAGGCCATAAATTCATGGTGGATTACATGGTATTGGAATTAAGGGGTGTGTGATTTGGTGTCTAAAGTTGATTGGATGTTAATGGTAAGCCTTGTGACATTTGATTTATAAAATGGGTTGATAATTTAAGTATATAAGAATGAAGTTAAGGCTAAGGTTGATATAGACAAGGGTCAATTGGGTTTGTTAAGACGCAAGGTTACAAAAACGATTAGTAAAGGTTGCCATAATTCTTTGCTTATTTTTTCCTTTTAAGGGGGCTTTAGAGAAGTCACCAATATTGTTACCAACCATTAAGCCATTGTTGAAGGAGTTTGAAGATATTCTAGGAAGCAAAAAACATTACCTTTAATGCATGCTTATGATCACAAGATACCCCTGAAACCTGATGCAAAGCCTATTAACTTGCAGTTATATTAATTTCCTTATCATCAAAAAGCAGTCGTAGAGCAAATTTTTAAAGACATGCTTAAATGTTCAATTATTTGCCCTAGTTATAGTCCTTTTGCTTCTCTAATATTGCTTGTTAAAAAGGAAGGAACTTTGTAGTTTTGCATTGATTGTAGGAAACTTAATGATTTGACCATCAAGGATAAGTTCCTTATACCACCATTGTTGACTTTCTTGATGAATTACAAGGAGCAGTGATTTTCTCTAAGTTAGATCTTAGAGTGTGGTACCACCATATCTGAATAGAAGAAGACATTTATAGAATATCCTTTCGAACTCACAATGACGATTTTAGGTTCACTATCATGTCATTCGAATTATTTATCACTCTGGTAACATTTCAATCACTCATGAATCACATCTTCCATCCTATTTATGCAAGTTTATCTTAGTGTTCTTCGATGATATTATGGTTTTTAATACAACTGTGGAGGCACATATTGATTATTTACGAGCTACTTTTTTAATGTTCCGAGAAAACCAACTATTTGTTAACTTTTCAAAATATTCTTTTGGGCAATCATAGATAGAAGACTTGTGGTACATAATTTCAAAAGGAGGAGTATCTATTAATTCAAAGAAAGTGGATGCAATGATTTCATAAGCAACTCCTTCTTGGGTTGAAGAATTAAGGGGATTTCTCGAGTTAATGGAATATTATAGGAATTTTGTTAAGAATTATAGGGCAACTAGTAGTCCTTTAACCAAAATACTAAAGAAATATATCTTTACATGATCCCCTGATGTATAGAAAGCTTTTACTGCGGTAAAAGTTGCTATTTCTATGAGAGGCAACAATGTTGATCCATCTATCAGAGGGAGATATTGGCAGTACTCTTAGCAGTCACTAAATAGAGACATTACTCGGAGGGAACCCACTTTGTGATCAAGACAGACCATAATAGTTTTAAATACTTGCAGCAATTAAAACTTATAACCCATCTTCAAAATAAAGCAATGTCTAAATTCCTCAACTATTCAATTTTGTATAAGAAAGGATACAAGAATGTCATTGCAGATGCTTTATCTTGTATTCCTCATTCTTATGAAGAAACAAAGGTAACAAGTGTAAAAGAGGAGAATACAGTTTGTTAGCCACACTAAATTGGATGATGGAGGTAATTGAGAGCTATGAAGGGGATAAATAATAGTTGCCTTTGTATTTTAATTAGCTTTTCACTCTTTAACCCAAAGTGAGTTTACATTAACGAAAATGATTTTGAAGCACTATAGGAAGATAATAATTGGTGATGAAAATGAATTAAGAAAACACCTATTTTGCAATTTTCATAATTCTCCACTAGGTGAACACTCGAGCAATATGGATACTTTTCAACGATTGCATTCATTATTTTATTGACCTTCAATATAAAAGGATGTTGAAACTTGGTTCAAGGAATATGATACATGTCAACACTATAAATATGAGACTTGTGCTTATATGAGCCTTCTTTAACCATTGCCATTATCAGATCGCATTTATCATCACATCAATATGGATTTCATTGAACGGTTGCTTATAAATGAAGGCAAATCAATGATTATGGTGGTAGTTAATTGTCTTTCCAAATCTGCTCATTTTATAGGATTCTCTCACCCTTATACAACACCTACTATGACTAAGGCCTTTTTGGATTCAATGTATGAGCTTCATGGTTTACCTACTAGCATTACTATCGATCGTGACAAGGTGTTCACTAGTGTCTTTTAGTAACAACTATTCCATTTAACTCCTAGCTAACTGATTATGATTTTCCTGTTCTTTAAGTGCAGCTCTGAATCTCTACACATCATATCATCCGTAGACAAATGGTCAAACAAAATGCCTTAATAATTGCTTGGAGACTTATTTACATAGCATGTTTGACTCACCCTTCACAACAATTTCAATGGATTTTTTGGCAGAGTGGTGATATAATACAAACCATTATACAACACTCAAATTAACTCCCTTTAAAATTTTATATAGTTTCCCTTCCTTGCACATTCTAATAACACAAGATTTTAGTCCTACTTGTTCTGCCAGAGAAGATCTCTTAAAGAATAGACAACTGATTTTAAACAATTACTTAAGGACCAACTGGTGCATACTGAGAACTATATAAAGACTCGACATGATAAACGTTGCTTTGAATGTGTGTTAACAGTAAGGAACTGGGTTTATCTTGAATTCCAGCCATATTGGCCAACTTCAATTGCAATTCAAAAGTCAGTTAAGCTTACAGTGAAGTATTATGGACCCTTCAAATTTCTAGAGTGCATGGGAAGTGTGGCTTACCATGTTAAATTACCTTTAGGATCATCTATTCGCCATATGTTTCATGTTTCCCTTCTCAAAAAGAAGTTAGGCATGTGTTCTATCTTAGACGGGTGTTTGGATAGGCGTTTGGATGAGCGCAAATATTTACTAGTGGCTCAGGTTTTGGTTTACTGAGTTGGTTTATCTCCTACTGAAGCCACTTAAAGGATGAGACTTTTATCCAAAACAAGTTTCTAGCCTTTCATTTTTTAGGAAAATAATTAAGGGGCGGGTATTGTCAAGCATGCTATTACATTAAATAATACAGGGCTTAGGAAATTAAATATCTATATTGCTGCTATTAGATTTAAGTTGTTTTTTATTAGCAGCCTATATGACATTTTTTTAAAATCCTATGTGACGCAGCATAAAAGCTTTTATTTTAGTTTTATATATTTGTGGAGATATATAACCATGTGTTCCTTTGTGTTTGGGTACGATGGAATAACATAATTCTTCATATCCCTCCTTGTTCTTTTTTCTTTTCTCATCTGTCTAATTCGGTCTCTCTTTCTCTCTAGATTCTAGATCCTTCTTGACCTATTGTCAAGATCTTTAACTATGGTTTTAACAAAGTGAAGAACCTAGACTAAGTCTTGAAGATTGATATTGGACGAGGCGACGAGCAACAACAGGAAGGGATAACATGATAGAGAGTTGAAGGTAGCTCTATAAGGAGATTTAGGAGGAGAGATGAGCAAGAGCAACTTTAAGGTTAATATTTTTTTTAGTCCTTCAATTTTTATAAATTTTTATTTTAGTCTTAGTATAATAGTATTTTTGATATCATTCGATACTGATTGGTACCAACTGAAAGAAATGGTAATGACCGATACTATAACCAAATATAAAAACTACATATTTATATTGTTTTCAGTTGATACTATATTATACTTATTACACTGAAATATTATTCTTAAATGGGACATAAACCTACCATCCTGCTTCGAAAAAATAATTTTACTTTTATTTAATGCTTTAAAAATTATACTGAAAATTAAATCAAAAAAATTTAAGATTTAAAGGTTCAATCGATATTGGACCTTCATAAAAACAATATTTAATAAATAAGAAATAAAATTATAGGCATAAGAAAAAATATAACATAAAAATAAAATGCTTTATTGAAATAAAATAGAATACACCAATGTCTATTAATTTATAATCAATTAATAATAATTCAAATAATTTAAACTGAAATTGAATTTAATATTAAAAAAAGATAATAGTAACAATTAAAATCATAGTTCATAAGGAGGTTGAATTACATCATTGTTAAAAATTCTAAATTCTCCAATACTATTTAAAAATTTATAAGCAATACTTTTATCTAAAGTATTTGCATCAACATCTTCTATTGTATTTAAATAAATTACAAATAAGTTATGTATGAAATTATTTTTCATTAATATATCATACTTTTAATTTTTAAATATATGTAAAATAAGATATCAACTAACTTATTCATTCATCATGATAAATGCATTTTCTTCTTAAATTATCTTTTCAAGTTCAGTATAATCATGGTCAGCGATGATTCTTCTTCTTCGATCCAAAAATTAATATCATTAATAAAATCAATATCAACTAGATGATGTGTTCTCGTTGAAGGCTCTGAATACGTAATAAAGAAACTATATAATTAATGATAAAAGTATAATTATTAAAAAGTAAAATTTAATCAATAAACCTAGTTTTTATCTTCGGATTATAAGTAACGTAAGTAAGTCATTCAATTCTTAATTTTCCAAATGATTTTACGATTTCATATGGATATGTTAAAAAAAAGCTCCATTTTTTTTATTCACGTCTCGATGAAAAAGCTGTTTGAAGAACAAAATTAGACTTGTCTGTCCAAAGAATTAAATTTAATTAAAAAAGGAGACAATTTAAATCGATTTACAAAAATCGGTTGATTAATTAATAACCCAACTATTTTCCATTAACAAGAATTATTAAAATAAATCGAAATAGAAGGTGAGCCGGTTCAAAATTATTATGGTTTCAATTTAATATTTTAATCATTACTTTTATTAGTATCCACGAATATATTTACTATTCTTTTCATTTTTAATCTATGAATGAATTATTACCTGAATGTTTTTATGGGCAAAATATGAATAAAATAAAAATGGGAAATTTTGGTTCTTATTTGTAATGCTTTTTGTTTCGATAATTCAGACCACTCACCATCTAAACTATGAATCGATTTTTATGACTTTAAATAATATATGAAAAGAGGAAAAAAAATCATTCTCTTATTGCTTTTCTTTTGGAAATCTAAAGAAGTTAGAAATTATTTATTTATTTTTTTTGCACAAAGAATTTCTCTAGTTAATAAACTGACACTTAACACTCGGTAACTTCAAAGAACAGCTTCCGGTGCCTCTTATTCTGGCTGTTTGCTTGTGGATGGACACCAAGTACCTATCCATTTTCTGACCCTACAAGAAACATTTTACCATACACCCAGATATTCGTTACGTGTCAAATGGCAGCAATTGGTTCAGATGCTATTTAATAACCCATCACATGTTGGGTTCCATAAGATAACGGTACACGTTAGTGTTGCTAATCTTAGCTTCACGGAGATAAAATTGCAATCTAAGAGGAACGTAGAAGGTGGATAGGGAGAGGGCAACAAAATTTTTTATTTTTGTTTTTATTAAAAAAAGAAAAATTTCTTCTTACACTTTTAGCCATTCCCCTTCCCCTTCTCCTTCCCAGTAGCCACAAGAAATTCTGTTCTTCTGCTTTTTCTTTTTTTTTTTCGTCAGGGTGTGTGTGGGTGTTAAAGGGCTTGGGGTGATTTTGATCATTGGCATGGAAGGAGAAACTGAGTGTCATGACTGGGAAATCCTGGTGAACACGGATTCTGAGGCAGTGAAATCGCCCAACTCAGTGGACAACTCAAGGGGATTTGAAGAAATCGGGGCTGATTCTGAGAGTATGATCAGATTGGACTATTTCTCTCTTGAAAATGATGGCATAAATGTCAAATCCGCTGTTGTTGATGCGAGTGATGGGGGTTCCGTCGAGTCGGATAATCCGAGTTGGATCGATCCCGGGTCGGATTTTAGGTACCAGAGGAGGATTTCTTGTGAGTTCTGGTCTGATTCGGGCAGTGATAGGTCTGAAGAGCGGAAGTTTAGTGAGGTTGATGCGATTAAGGAATTGGGCTTTTCGGGTTATGCAAAAACTGAGTTGGACTTTGAAGGGATCAGTGAAATTAGGGGTAACAAGGGTGAAAAAGAGAAAATTGAATCTTTTGAAGATAAAATTAGCAGTATGGAGGGGAAAAGTGAATTGGGTTTTGAAGATAATATGAAAAGACAAGTGGGTTTTGTAGAAACTAAAACTGAAGGCATGGGCCTGGCTGAGTTTCGGACCAATTCAGGTGGTGATGGTGTGGTTCTTGATGATGTTGGGAAGGCGAGGGAGCGTGCTGCGATTTCAGACGAGTTGGATGATGGAAATTTGTCGGCGGAGGGTAGTTTGAGTGTTGTTGCTGTTGATGAAAAGAAGCAGCCAGGTGGTAAGGAGGAGAAGAGGAAGGTGGCTTGGTGGAAGGTGCCATTTGAAGTGTTGAAATTCTGCGTTTTCAGAGTCAATCCTATTTGGACTTTCTCTATGGCAGCAGCTGTAATGGGATTTGTTATATTGGGACGGAAATTGTACAAGATGAAGCACAAGACTCGAACTTTGCCGCTTAAGGTTGCTGTGGATGACAAGGTCAGTTATTACAAGAATGTGTATTTTGAAGTCCGACAGCATGGTTTTGAAAAACTGAGAGTTTGACCTCATTTTCGTGATATTACCTTTGGTTTAACTTTAGATTTCTTACTACTATATTTGATAGCACCGGCATTGCAAGTAAGGTTTGCTGCGTTGTGTTATATGATTACTCCTCTCCTTTTCCAATTTCTTCTTACCTAATCGGATATCATTTACTAGTTCTCTAAACTCATCACAGCCTTCCTTATTCGTTTTAATCTTCATATTGACCTGAAATTTTTGTTGAACGCCCTTTAAAAGGACCTTTAATGTGAAAATATCACGTTATAATTCATACTTTATTCTGTAATTCTGAAATGATGGCTCTCTTCATGTTAATAGCTGTTTCTTCTGCATTTGACAAGTTCTCTGAGGAATTATTGGTCTTAGCTTGAAATTGCTGGAATAACTCCTTTAAGGTCCATCAGGACATCGGGATTGTAATTGAATTAAAGTTGGTATGTAAACAGGATGAAAATAGAGAAAGGTTAAGGTCATCTCTGAACAGTGATGCTTGAATAGCATATTATGCACGAATCTCTGCAGCAAGAGAAATCAATTACTCCAAATGCCATAGGATAGAGATGAATTCTATTTTAATTTACAAAACACTAGCAATATGGAGTGGTGATTTGCATTAGTGGACAAGCCGTAACCTTACATGGGCCATTGAGTCCAGTTTCTTCTCTAATCTGTATCTTTTTTCTTTCTCCTGTGTAACCTATGTTTTTTGCTTCCTATTTGAAGAAATTTTATTACCCGTCTCCTTAAGCATGACTCTTCTGTCTTTCTGTGGCCATTGGAAGATCGAGTTTGTTAGTTTTCTTAGGACCAGAACACTAGACAAATCAAAATAAGTTTGACTTGATTGATTGAAATTTCTTGTATGACACTATACTTTTAACACTTGCAACAAAAGTAGTAGTGAGATGTATATTAACTTAGAAACAAACAGATTATGAGGTCATGCAGCATAAATCTAGTCACCGTGATTTCACAATATTGACGTTCGAATCTGATCTTTTTCTGCAGAAGGTGTCTCAGGTCATGAGTCGGGCTGCACGTTTTAATGAAGCATTTTCAGTGGTCAGACGAGTTCCCATTGTACGACCTCTGTTGCCAGCAGCTGGTGTGAATCCATGGCCAGTGGTGAGTTTGAGATGAAATATCTGATTGAACTAAGTAGGTCAGTGGTGAGTTTGAGATGAAGTATCTGATTGAACTAAGTAGAATGTGCAGTTATTGTGTGATTATGTATCTGCTGTGAATGTAGCAGTCCAATCGTTTCCAAATATTTTCTGTATAACAAGAAGCTTGTTTAGCTGTGTATAAACTATAAACTCTTGAACGTTTGGTTCTGTTATCTTTGTTTATTATTATATATTAAATATATCTAAAGCCTTCTTATTCTTCCTGTGATTCACTTACAGCCTATTTGGTTCAAGGAATGGAATAGATAAGGAATAGAATAGTTATTCTTAGGAATATAAAGGATGCGGAATAGAACAGAATGAGTATTACTTTGTTTGGTTTAGGGAATAGAATAGAGAAAGAATTTCTATTTCAATGTTTGGTT
>JAOTAY010000189.1:4964822-4981637 GCA_025629805.1 Erythroxylum baracoense | reverse complement strand
ATTTCTGTTCTGTTCCGTCTCCACATTTCCGTCTCGTTCCGTCCCTGCCCCATGGAGACAGTAACCAAACAGACTGTAAAGAACCGTAGGTAGTCTTTGAATAATATGACGCAGAAGTGTTTTATTTCCTTTGGTGGGTGAGAGTTAAATGGTCTTCTGTGCTTTGGAGATCTTGTTCAAAAGCTAGACAAACATGCTGCTCTGGATATCTTGCAAACAATTCCCCGTTTTACTGCCGTTGATCGCTCTGCTCCTACCCTTATGTGCACTCTTGGAGTTGCTAACTCAGTTATGAAGCAGGTAGTTCTTCCCATAAAATAAGTGGTTTGACAAACTTTGTCAGGTTTGGATTTATCACGCAAAGATGATGACGCATTTCCTTCTGCTTGTACCTTTTCAGTATGGGGTAGAATATGCCTCGGAGCATTTCCTTCCATTAATTGCTCCTTCTCACTGCGCGGCAATTAAATGTTCAACAGTTTGCCAAAGATATGCTCTTTGTAAAGGATATCTGTTAGTGAAGGTGAAAAACTTATGGGGTAAAATGCAGTTGAAGTTGAAATACAGTTGCCAAAGACATGGGGTAAAATACAGTTGAAGGTGAAAAACTTATAACCCATTAATATTTTCAGTTCCGAATGGAACTTCCTCCTATCTTTAATGAGTGATGAATTCAAGAGTCAATTAGGAAGGAAGTGGAGCTAATTTTATTTTACAATAATAACGTAAAGCAAAATTACAAACTTTAAAAATCAATATAAATTTGACAAGGCCTAAGATTTTAACGAGGAGTTGAGGTAATAATATAGTTTGAAATTGAGAATTAGTTGAGAAAGACCAATATTATTGTTATTCTTATAAGTCTTTTTATTCCTTTTTTGAAAATTGAATTAAATTGATTAATCTTATATTATATTAATGTACGTAAAAATAGGGGTTAAGACCACATCCCCTTGAATTAAAAGGTAAGGTTAGCACACTAATCATAGGTAGGGGTGGCAATTAACCAACCCAGTCATTTTTTTAATAATTTTTTAATTAAAAGTATAAAATGACGTCTTTTTTTAATTAGGTCAGGCCTGCGCTGCCCAGATCTAGATCAACACAAAATCCAACTCTTTTAAATAAAACGATGTCATTTTGTTTATAAGAGTTAGGTCTTATGTCAATTTGGGCTAGGCAACCCAAACTGAGGTCCAATTAAAAATACCTGAATTTGGGCCCAATTGTTACTCCTATTTATAGCAACACATTAAGCACAACTGGACATTTATTAATACCAATTAGTTATTATTCCTTTTGGTGTTATTTTATCTTTTTCTAAACCTTTATTATTAGTTATATAATGATATGAAATATATATTTTTTAACTATGGACACGAATGTCAATATTAAAAGGGTAAAAAACTATTTAATTTTTTCGAAATTTGATTCTAAGTGTACATTTATACTTGATCTTTTTCTTTACTAAATAAATCTCTAATTTACTTAATAATGTTATCTAAACTTATTTTTTTAATTTGACATAGAACATGACTCAAAGATTCTCTTTTAATTAAATGTCTAATTAAAAATAATAAATTTATAAGGATATTTTTATTAGAAAGGATTTTAAGAAATTTAAAAGTTTAAGAAAAAACTTTAATAAGCCTTTCAACTTTGATCAAAAGTGTATTCTTTGTTAAATAATCCTACTCATTATTTAATAATCTTGCTTTGAAAAATTTCTAACATGTCATACAATATGACTCAAACATTATATATTAATAAAATTAAAAATAATATTTAAAATTTGTCAATAAAATATTATTTATTTAAATTATTTAAAATTCTATAAATTAAATTCGATTATTTGAGATCCAAATTTTATTCTTACTCTTCATATAATTTATATGTAATAATTCATTTCAATTTTATAAATTTATAAAATTATTTATTTAATCCAATATAATAAAATTAACTATTGAACATAAAATGTAAATATTTATTAATTAATATTCTTCAATGTAATTATTAAACTATAAAATATTAGTAATTGTTTAATAAAAATTATTTATTTATCTCTTTTAGAAATTTTTAAATCTTGTAAATTAAATCCAATTATTCAATGTCAAGTATTTATTTGTATTTTTCTTATAATGTATACATATGCAAACATAATGATGATTCATTTCAAATTTTAAACAGTGCAAATGCAATTAAAATAATTTTTTGAAGGTTAACACAATTGAGATACGCAATGCAATATAATGAATTAGGATTGAATATAATATATATTTATTATTATTCATGCATTTAATTAATAACTTAGAATTTAGTTATTTTTCAATTAATCACAATCTTGTCAAGATTAATACTTCTAAAATACTAATATTAGAAGTGTATAATTTTATTATTATTGTTATTATTTTATCGTACTTGTTTGTGTATATTTTGATTTGAAATTTTTGTTCAAATTTATTGTTTTTTATAGATAAAATTTTAATATATGTATAACGTACGGTTGATCCATACATCACAAAAAAAAATCCACCTTTCACTTTTAGATGCAATTGTTAATTAAATTGCATTTCAAATAACTAATTTTACTTATGTTTAATCGACATGCAAGACATAAATTATAAAATATGTGACAAGTTATCAAAAATAATAATTCTTATTTATAATATTATATCATCGTCATAATATTTATTAAATACTTGATATACAAAGTTTTACCTAATCTCATCAATTATAAAATTAGTTTATCTATGTAACAAAGCATATAAGTTTGTAAAATATATATAATTAATAATTACGAAACTCAAAATATTGATTTTAAAGATAAATTTCTATATTTTTTCAAAGTTGCAGAACCATTTTAAACTTCTTTCAAATCATAATAAAGAAGAACAACATAATTTAATTAATAACTGATACCAAAATTAGGTTTACATGATAATTTTCTAATAGTTTCAGAATGATTTTACAGAAATTTTATTTCATACATCTAATTGCACTATAATTAAAGTTGGAAAATCATTGAAATGTTTTTTCCGAACAAGATCTTCTATTTCAATAATCATGTTTCAACTATGTTATGTGTATAATACGAAATCGTTTTAACTATAAAATGACGTCATATTAGACATGAAATAAGGTTGTATAGAATAGAATAATAAGATCAGAGAATCTGAACCTAATTTTTCCTACTAAAAAAAAGTCAATCTTTCGTTTAGCTTGACCGGGATGAATGTAAAGCCGATAGCTTGATTAAACAGGCAGAGACTACAGCGAGGGAATAATAAGAATGTTGGAGAGGTACAAGAAATACTATGACTTGCACGCAAGTAACGCCGCCATATTTAAGATTTCACAAGCAATGGTAACCAACTTATACTAAACCTGAAACAGCTCCAAATAATTAACGAACACCCCCATTATAGTAATTAATTAAATACCATTTTTAATAATTTGATGAAAATAATAATATTTGTATGCCTTACTATCCAAGTTAATTTGTCAACTTATAAGATAAAGTCGCAAAACTTAAAAATCCAATCCATGAAAAGACGTGAGTATCAATCCCACGTTTGATGGACAATTTTTCAAGTTTTACGACATTTGATGATTTGAATTGATCTTCTTCAAAACCTTGAGTTTGCATCAATATATAAGCATATATATATATATTACCAAAGATGATTACTTATTTATTTATTTAACTTCTCCTCCAATTAAGCTAATCCATAAAGCAATTACTTATCAATCTCCATATATTTTTTGAAAACATTGCGTTTGTCCCTTCGTCATACGTAAATGATTGTGTTTGTTGTTCATGGTGGGTCACTTTCGCACACAAAGCGTCCCGAATTATCATGCACACACGTTATTGTTGCTTTAGATGATGATTACGTTATGTTGAAAGGATCCACCAAAATATTCTCAGGAGCAAGCATCGGATGCTTGGTCATAGAACCTAACCATTCTTTCTTCGATGACGGGAGACACACATATGCTTCAGTTAGTCCCAGAATATGGTAATGCAACTACATATGAGTAAACAAAACCTAATATGTCGGAATTTGTTAGAGATTTTGCCATATCTCTATCATTCTTCGTACAAAATTTAATGTATCTTGTCTAAACAGTAATTTCCCTGTGAAGAAAGACAAGTAGGTTTACTTACCTTCGTCAGAAAGTCTCTTCATACTTACGTGCTCGAGGTGGAACATAGGCTATAATAAATAAAATTAATATGAACAGGATAATCATTAACTTTACATATTAATATAATATGCATGCTAGAAACACATATTTGTATTTATAAAATTAGAACCGAGTTTCTAACCAGGACAGAGAGAATTAATGTCAAATTTGAAGATTTAACCATATATATGTTAAACATAGAAACTTGAGTTATACTGAAATTAAACGTCAAATTCAATCCTTGCCCTTGAGATGTTAATTTTATCCACGTTTTGCTACCAAAAAAATGACTTGAAGTAGAGAGAATTTGAGGAGGATAAGTTTGTAGCGTTTGAATCGAAGTTGATTGATTTTGGTTGTCACGACATTAATGTCAATGTATAGTACTTATGAAGTTAATGTAATGATTATTCGTATTCAACCAAAACCATTTATCCGGGCATTCTGCTTTTACAATGTTCCCTATAACCAAGATCCCAACTTCCGGTTTTTGGACAGAAACCTATGGCATGAGGGAAACTTAGCTAAGGTCTTTTAGTTTTTAATTTATTCGTACCTATCCTATTTTTCTAAAGCTCCAGGTTATCATAATCCTTTTTTCTAGGAATATATTATTAAAAAATTTAATGATTAAAAAATTTAATCGATTTATTCAGTTTAACAGTAAAAATCTTAAACCGTCTAATTTTGTGATTCGATTTAATTTAATAACTCTTGTCGTTAAAAATTAATCAAGTTATTAATTAATTGTTCATATTTTGTAAATTAATAAGTTCTTATAAATCAAAATAAATTAATTATTTTTCATTTAACAATCTTTTTTCAGATAAAATTCAAATTATTTGATAGATAAAGATTATATCTTTTAATCATATTTTAAAATATTTAATTTAATTTAATTTTTCTAATACCAGTTAAACCTTTTAAATCTTAAACCTTTTGTCTTACCGGTTTAACTTTTGATCCGATTTTAAAACATTGAAAAAAACACTAAAGAAATATTATAGAATTATTTTAATTACCAGTGCAATTACTACTAATAAAAGTTGGAAATGTATAAGAATATAAATCAGCTTAACTCAATTTGACAAATCATTAACTTGAATTCTGACCATATTATAATAATATGAAAATATTATATGGTTCTGCTCTTTGCTGATAATCAAGAAGTTTGATCCCAACTTGTCCAAACCTTGGGTTAGTCAATGGCATCAATTTGTTTTAACGAAAAATTAGTAAACAAACAAGCTTAGTCCTAAAGAATGGGAACAGAGCATTGATCCTCAGACGCAAGAATTTGGAATCGTAACTAAAGTCTTTTTATGTATATAAAACAGAAAAGGGAAAATTGGCGCCGATCTCTTTTGCGCGATCCAAGGGCCTAAAAAATGCGCCATTCACGCCTCCTCTTCTTCTTCTTTAGATATATGTTATATTCTCTTTTTCCTTTTGGGTTCAAAATTCAATTTGACATGAAAGAAACCAGACTAGCCGAGAATTAGGGCAATCTTTGCAGTAATTTGGGCAGATGTTGTTCGAGTCCTCTTTATCAGACCAAGGATGCCAAATTTTGTGTGCTACGGTCTGCCATAGTGCCGTTCACCAATCATACCAAAAACGTAACATCAAATGTTTTGTTGCGCAAGTCCAATTCTTTGTTTTGTGCAATTAGTGTATACTTGGCCCTACATTATGCATTCAAGTGTCTTATTTTTTACGAAAAAAGTAATTATCCTTGAATCCAAGTAAATGCTAAATTTTGTTAATTATATGTCAATATTTTCTTAATTCTTTAATTATAGAAAGACAATTGTGTATTGTTATGTATCTATTATAATTTAATTAATAAAAAATTAAAGTTTTAAATAATTTCTAGTAAAAATCGAAATTTTAAATTAATTTTTTCTTTTTATAAGTGAAAAAGTACAATTAAAATTACTATTTTTATATGTATTGAAAGTAAGATATTCGTCTTAAATTGAAAGAACTTCAGTTTTTCTTCTTATTCTTTGGGAAAAAGTTTGGCCAAACTGTTTGGAGATGACTTATGCAAGTAGCTACAGAACAAACGTGGTCTTAAACTTATTTTTATAAATTACTATATCTCAACTATTATCCTAAACCTTTCTCACCAATATTTTAAAAACCAAACCAGAAGTTAAACTAATAAAACAAGATATTTAAGGTTTAAAATGATTAACTGATATTAAGTCATCATAAAATCAACTAAAGAATAAATAAAATTATAGAATTTAAAATATGATTAAAAGAGATTCTCCTTAATTATATTGAAGAATTTGAAATTTAATTAAAAAAGATTGTTAAATAAAAAATAATTGATTTATTTTAGTTTATAAGAACTTATTAATTTGTGAAACTTGACCGATTAATTAATAAATTGATTAAATTTTAATAACAAAGAGTTATTAAAGTAAATTGAATAAAAAAGTTGAAATATTCAAAGTCTTTATAGTTAAACTGGCTTAGTTGATTGAGTTTTTTTGATAATCGGTGATATGTAAACAACATAATCCTACATTTTTTTAATTTTATAATATCGAATTTAAAATATGAGGTCAATAGCTGAAGGGAAATTCATAAGTTGAATAGAAGATACTGAACCTTACGATAATCAATTAGTCAGAAACTAAATGTAGATTTGTCAAGTATATATGATCTTTTATCATAAATTAGGTCAACGCTACACATATTAACCTGAAAAGTTATATACTAATGTGATTAATTATCTATCGTTGTTAGATAACAATCATAACAATCTAAGAGATAAACACACTACTGTTACAAGACCTAAGAAGTTGATTGGTTGCACTATCGGATTTGTTAATGCATAATTAGAGACGTTGTTAATCATATGAAATTTGAATTTACCAACAATTAACTCCGAAATTTATGCTAGAAAAAATAAAAATTGGAAAAGAAATTAGTTTCCGTGCTAGAATTTGGTCGTCTTACCGAACAAATACTTCATGTCTAAACATTACAGAGGTAATGTTAGGAATTGACTTACCTTACTTGCAACCATATTGACATTCCTTACCAGCATTCCCATTTTTAGGATGACCCATGTGCATATGATTTTCAACTAACGCATATGACATATTCTTCCTTTTTCTAATACCATTAACATTGCATGGGCAACTTTATAATCATTCCAAGTCCTAAATTGTTTGGACGAGAAGTTTGAAGCTTACCATCTTCTCAAATGGTCAATAAAGAAAGAAGTCTTAAATGAGAAAGCCTTAATTTGCGCTTGGTTGATAAGACCCTCTTTCCGCTCCTTTCTCTCTATATATATAAGAGATGTCATTGTAGAATCTAAACCATAAAAGCCAAACCAATCCTAAAACCTCAGTATTGGTACTTGCTGCTAATAAGGTACCAATAACAATGAGGAAGGAAGCTACTTTTGTGTTCCTTGTGTTTACTTTTTCTTCTATGGCCTTTGGTTTGGTCCAAGGCAATCCCAATTACAAAGATGCATTGTCTATGTCCATTCTCTTCTTCCAAGGGCAGAGGTCAGGAAGGCTTCCTGTTTCTCAACAATTGAGATGGCGCTCAAATTCTGGCCTCTCAGATGGTCGACTTTCCAATGTATGTTGTTAGTCAACATTTCTTCTATGTTTTATTCTTCTACTCCAATGCATGCCTAAAACATTATAAGTTGATTTTTTGGTGAATAGGTGGATTTGACAGGAGGCTACTATGATGCTGGAGACAATGTGAAGTTCAATTTCCCAATGGCCTTCACCACCACAATGCTTTCATGGAGTACACTTGAATATGGCAAAAGAATGGGCTCAGAATTGCCAAATGCAAGGGCCGCCATTCGTTGGGCCACCGACTATCTCCTGAAATGTGCAACATCTGCTCCTGGCAAGCTCTATGTTGGTGTAGGTGATCCTAACGTGGATCACAAGTGTTGGGAGAGGCCTGAAGACATGGACACTGTAAGATCGGTGTACTCTGTCTCACCAAGCAGCCCTGGATCTGACGTTGCGGGGGAGACAGCAGCGGCGTTAGCAGCTGCCTCGATGGTTTTTCGGGCGGTTGATCCAAAATACTCGAGTTTGCTGTTGAGAACTGCCAGAAAGGTGTTGCAATTTGCCCTGCAGTACCAGGGGGCGTACAGTGATTCACTTGGATCAGCTGTTTGCCCTTTTTATTGCTCATATTCTGGTTATAAGGTATGACAAGCACTAACTGGATTTAGGCCCAAAACATAAGAAGGTAATCACCAGAATTCTTACTTACGAATGATGTTTGTCAGGATGAATTGCTTTGGGGGACAGCTTGGCTATTCAGGGCAACCAATGAAATATCTTACTACAATATCTTGAAGTCATTGGGAGCCGATGACCAGCCTGATTTGTTCAGTTGGGACAACAAATATGCAGGGGCTCATGTTCTCTTGTCAAGGGTACATTTTATCATAAATATATAGATGCAGTTGTCTGAATCTCTATGGTATCTACAATGATTCTAATATGACAAGAGCTTGTTTTGCAGCGAGCATTGTTGAATAACGATCAGAACTTTCAGAAGTACAAACAGGAAGCTGAAAACTTCATGTGCCAGATCCTACCAAACTCTCCTTACACAACTACAAAATACACACAAGGCAAGAACCACCATTGTAGTAGAGACCAGTATCTATAATATTTCTGGATTGCGTTTTCCTATTACTGATATTAAAGGATATGGGCCTGTTATGAAAATGCAGGAGGGCTAATTTACAAGCTTCCTCAGAGTAACCTCCAATATGTGACTTCAATAACATTCTTGCTCACCACTTATGCCAAGTACATGAAAGCCTCTAGACATACCTTCAACTGTGGCAGTCAAGTGGTCACTCCAAACAACCTTATTTTCGTCGCTAAGAAACAGGCAAGTCTTTCAACTATTTTTACTCCATATTCCCTGATACGTACCAACGTTAAGTCATGTCCTTGTGTACTGACCAACTTCAAACTACAGGTAGACTACATACTTGGAGTGAACCCAATAAAGATGTCATACATGGTAGGGTTTGGGCCAAACTATCCAAAAAGAATTCACCACAGAGGGTCTTCTGTGGCATCTCTCGCAAGCCACCCACAGACCATAGGCTGTGAAGCTGGTTTCCAACCATACTACTATTCGCAGAACCCGAATCCCAATATATTGACTGGAGCCATTGTTGGTGGTCCTAATGAGAATGATGGTTACCCAGATGACCGCACAGATTACAGTCATTCAGAACCAGCAACCTACATCAATGCTTGTATTGTTGGACCTTTAGCTTACTTTGCAGCGACCTTTAAGTAGCAGATATGTTAAAGTAAGTGATCCTTTATGATGGGGTCCTTGTAGATTTATCATCTAGGATTGCCGCCCCCCAAAAAAAAGCGGTGGCAATTCCATCCTTAAATCAAGGTGGAAACTGTTAGATGGTCTTTTTACATTTTCTTCAGCATCAGAATCTATGCAACCCCTAAGCGTGGTTTAGTTGTCACTTTCAATGTCAGCAACTTTCTTGGTTGTTGTTATAGTGCCCAATGACATAATTTATTTTCTTGCGAACATAATTTTCTAACAAGAGTAAAAGCAACTATCAGGTCACTCCCAGAAAACTGGAACTTAAAAGCTTAGGGAGTATGGTTAGTTGGTAACGAAAAAAAGAAGATTGATAATATATTATGGTTAAATAAATAATAATTTTATATTTTCTTTTAGGTATTACTTTAAACTTTCCACTATAACGAAGAATGGAAGTCATTTCTATTTTTTATTATATTCATTAAAAATTTTATTACCATTTCTTTAAGTGAACCAAGAACATCGTTAACTTGATGCCAAAATATAGTCTGTGTGATTAACATAAAGACAAAAAACAAAATTCAAAATTTGACACATAAGCCGAGCAAGATTAGGTATAAAGCACCTATTTTAGTCAAAGACAACGTAGAAACTTGAAAATATGATCACAAAATGGCATAAAGGTTAAATGAATTAGATTCACGTGATCTGATTTTTAATTTGATGTTTTATATTTTAAAATTTATTATTTAAAATATTATTTAATTAACATATATTTTATTTTGTTATAATTTAATATTATTTATTTATTTATATTATCTAAAAATAATATAAAATTGAAAATTTTAACGTAATGTTATTTTAAAATTGCAAATAAATAAAAATTAATAAAATATGATAAAAACATAATATTAAATACTAAATGTTAAATGTTAATTTTCAAAATATAAAAATAAAAGTAAATCAAATTATAAGAACTCAGTTAATAAATCATTTATTCATCAAACAACTGTTCACAGGAGTTCACGATGGAACGTGACAAGTTTACTCTTCATTCAATCATTTAAGAATAGTTTTTTATCTTCAATTGTTTTTAGTTGTTAGACTAGTTATGTTTATTAATTATAAGATATGAGATTTTCACAGTGTTTTTGGTGGAGTGAAATCTGATTCTTGTAGATCCGAATACAACTTTGTGAACATCGATGTATACAACTATTTCTTTCTATCTTACAACTAAAATGGAGCAATCAACTTCTTAAACTGATACTAAGAATAATTTATCTCCTATAATACACCTAGAAAATATTTACAACTAGTTCGTTTCTAAAGTGGACATTGTATTCCTAAAGTGGACATTATATAACCGCCAAATACTCCTCTTCAGGTTGGAATATGGGGGATCTAAATACCAAACTTGTCAAGTAAGTATTTAAATTGTTGTTGTCACAATGCCTTGGTAAAAATGTCAACCACCTGATTCATAGTTAGAACATAAGATGTGGCAACATTTCTGCATTTTATCTCATCAAAATAAAGTGACAGTCAACATCAATATGTTTTGTCCATTCATAAAATACCAAATTTGCATTAATTTGAAAGGTCGATTGACTATCATAATACAAATACATTGATCAATCATATAACACACCTCGCACCTTAGGTAAATCTTTAAGCCAATTCAACTCACAGTTAGTTGTAGCCATTGAGCGATACTCAAACTTCTTCAAAGGATCGAGATATTGTCTATTGCTATTTGGTCTTTTAGGAAATAGGAGAGGAACTTAGTCAAACAAAATAACCAGTAAGTGAGCGTTAGATTATTCGATAACTTGCCCAATCGGAATCACTATGCGCGTACAAGTGCAAATCACTATTTACACTAAAAAATGCCTTATCCAAAATTTCCCTCCAAGTATCGTACCACTTGTAAGGCAGCCTTTCAATGTTCCTACCTAGGGAACTACTTAAATTGAGCTAAAAAATGAACACGGTAGGTAATCATAAGCTTGGCGATAGTAAGATAGATTAATCGACCTACCAATTGTAACATCTCATTTTTATATAAAAGGTTAGAACCCTAGATTTCTGTAAATGAGAAATAGCAATGAGAGATAAGAAAAATGCATTTTCGTACTCATGCATAATATTAGCATACACAAGCGTAAATTTAATTATTTTGCACACATTACAATAACTGTTCATGCACTCATTTGATATTTTTCGGATATAAATGATTTTTATTAAAGTGATTATAATGTGAATAGTGAATAAATTGTGTTGGAAATTGATTTGATGAATTATAATGTTGATTTAGAATTTTTGGTGAAAATTGAGAAATTTTTAATATTTATGAGTATTTTTGGACTAGGAAAAATGTCAAATGGCAAGACAATTGATAAATGGTAGTAGAATTAAGTGTCAAATGGTAGTAGAATAATTGATATGTGGTATTAGGATTTAATGACAAGTTTCATTAAAAATTGTGAGACAATTGTAGTAGAAATTGAGAGACAAATGGACTAGTTATTAAAAAGGGTCCAAGTGAAGCCGTAGGAATAGGACATGTGGCAAGTGACAAGTGTCATGCCACTTGCCACACATCCATCCACGATATTTCTTAAATGAAGGACAATCTTTAATGATCTTTCATTTATGTTATATGCCTTCTTCTTCTCTTCTTACCATCTTTAATGATCTTTCATTTATGTTATATGCCTTCTTCTTCTCTTCTTCTTCATGTTTTCTTCTCTCTTCTTCTTCATTCCCACGACACCTTTAACTCTCACCATCGTGAACCTTGCCATCATCTTTCACTTTATGCTTCAAGATCCTTGCTCTCTCTTCATCTTGTCACTAGAAAACTTAACCTATTCACCCTTAAATGATGATGATCGTGTGATGCTTGGAGCTAAGGTTTCTTGGAGATTTTTGAAGAAGCTTTGGGTGAATCAAGTAAGTTGCCTATTATTCTTCATGGGCTATTAAATAGAGGCATTTATGATGATCATTAGGGTTGATTGTTAGTGAAAATGGTAAAGAATGAGTGAAGAATGTTGATAAATTTATGGATATGTTTGATGTTCTATTTTTTGTGTTTATGATCAACAATAGCTTATGGGTTGTGTTACAGAGGTTTGAAATGGATTGATTGTGTAAATGGAGTAAGAAAGTGTGTTGAAAGTTGATGAACATTGATAAATAAATGTATATATTGTGTTCTGTTTTTGAGAGCATGAAAGCTATGGATTATAGTTGGTTAGGTGATGAAATAGATTGAGCTTTGAAGTTAAAGAAAAGACTAAAATAATGTCCTTGAAATGAGAAGAAGTAAAGACTTGACATAATAGTGAATGATAGAGATTATGTTTTGTTTTTGTATGATGATAAACCATAGTTTATGAATTTGTTTTATGGTTGATATTGAGATAGAAATGAGGTGAGAAAAAAGAGGATAATAAAGTAGAAATGATTAACTATGCATGAGGTGTCTTGAATATAACATGGAAAGAGTTAAGATTTCATGAATGGATAGGATTAAGTGAATGGTGATTAAACAAATGAGTAGAGTTTTGTGGATTTTAATGCAGCCAATATGGTAGTTAAATTAGCATGTAATGAACTTGCATAAATGGATATGAACACTGAAAAGTTTGGTGTGAAAATGATGTTAGCTTATATGTTAAATTTGTGAAAATAGAAGAAGAAAATGCAGGGCACGATCGTGGCCCCCACCCCACGATCATGGCCAGTTATTGTCGTTTCTGTCACGATCGTGGACTAGTATATGGAGTAAAAGTTCTCTTTTAAGTGATAGTTGAACCAACTAATGTTGAGATACTTCCTTATGATGTATTTAGGCTTAAATGAGACTTAGAATGAGCTTAGTTTGATGATGGATTGAGTGCTTAAATGTACGATATGCTTAAGGTGATAATCAAGGTTATAAAATTATAACTTAAGCATGGATGATTGATATCAATGAGACAAATTCTGGAAATTTAGTGATGTGATAAGAATAAAAGTGATCTTGTAATGGCTAATATGATTCAAATGAGATTAGTAACATGTATTAAGTAAACATGAATGAGAAATTGGATATTATTTGATCATATGATGCTAGAAAAGAAATGATGAGTAATTGAATTGTGATATTAGAATAACCAAGTTCTTTAAGTTATAAATCTAAGTGAAAGTTAGACATACACAAATTATATTGTTTAAATGATCAAGAAATGAGAATAAAGGAAACATACCCAGAATAGTTAAATTGAGCATGCATTATACATTACACATGTACATATGTATACAATTGAATGTTTATGTGATTGTGCAATCAATAATGTGTGTACAATGTGTGTATTGCCTGAAGCTGATACACAGGATTGAACGTCAGAGTCCAGACATTTTTGGATCATGGAAGAAAATGCTAATCTGGAGTGTATTGTGAGTCGACCTAGATAGCCTTACTTTAATTGATTGTTCTATTTAAATTTTGTATTGCTTTGATATTGATGTGAATGTGATTGTGATGATTTCGAACATTAATAGTCTGAGGAGTTTGATGAATGTGAACATATTGGAAGTGCTTCATTGAATATGAATGAGCAAGGAATAAGTGATTCTCAACATATTTGTTGAATGTCAGACTTATGTCCGATGATATGTGAAAGTGAATGTGTAAAGTGAAATAAAGTGACTGATTAAACTTATGTGATTTAATGCATTCCATTATATGAATGCATGATCAGATAAAGACAATTGTAACCGGAGTAGCTATCGAAAGAGAGCTTAAAGCTCATAAAGTGATTAAGAGCCAAAAGCTCACTATGTATAAGGAGCCTAGTATCCCCAACGGATACGGGACAGTTATTAATAAGCCCAATATCTACAATAAATATGGAACAGTTACAGGCACTCGGTCACAACAACGTAATAATTGAAAATGAGTCTCTTGAGCATTGCATATACATTTGATATATATGTTTAAATGATTCAATTATACTGTTTGAATTATTCTGAATGTGAAATGTGAAATAAATGAATAAAGTGTTATTTGATGCTACATGATGAATTAATGAAATGATGTGCTATATGTGAACTATTTGTATTATGTGATATGAGTGAGCCATCAAGGATAATCTATGCATTGAGTTCGCAAAACTCAATAAAATTGCAACATTATTTTTCAGGTTCAGAGGATACCCAGTTAGACCAATTAGAGTATAACCACTACCTTCAGAAAAGAGTTTGAGGTCGGGATCAATTGATATCTGCATATGTTTTTTGTTATTTTAGTATTAAACATTGTATTCCGTAAGCATTATTTATTGTATAAATGAATTCAGTTTGTAATAACAGTTATGTCTAAACACATTTCGTATTTGTATTGGGCCCAGATGATTACTGGAATTTATAATGATGTGTTTATTGTTTTTGACATTTGTGACTAAGGTTGTTATGAATAAAATGGGCCAAAATGATTATGAGTTTTTTTAAAATGCGTGTGATGCGTGAAAATTTTGCTATGAGTATGATTGACTGATTGTCCTAACGCACCACTTTTGTAGAATATGTTCTCGAATACCGTCGATATGTTCAGGAATATGCCCTATGAGAGTTAGGGGGCTACACTAACCGCCAATACTTCTTAAGATCTTCAAAGAATGCACCTGCAGCCACTGCCAACAGATGATTTTGCTCTATAGGAAATGATGCTGGATTTGCTCCCAATAGTCTAACTTCTATAATAATGTCAAGTACATACTTATGATGGTAGAGAAATTTTCCTTCCAATCCACAACCTACTTCAGTGCCAAAAAATATTTGAGAGTACCAAGATCTTTTATATAGAAACATTTACTCAAGTAGTCTTTGAACTTCTCATTAGCCTGCTAATTATTACAAACCATGATTAAGTCATCAACATATACTAACATACTCAGGCAAACATCATGTTTGTTGCAAGTAAACAGTGAGTAATTTGAGTGGGATTGTGTGAAGCCATACTTCTTCAGGGTTGGTAATGGCTTAGAAAACTAACATTGAAGGGCTTGCTAGAAACTATAAAGGGATTCTTGCAATATACACAACATATTTGTATCTGTTGTTGAGAATCTTGGGGGAAATTTCATATAAACTTCCTCATTCAAATCACTATGCAAAAATTCATTATGAACATCCATTTGATGTAACTTCTAGTTTTTGTTACTGCAATTGCTAAAAATGTCCTCACTGTCACCATCTTAGCTACCGGGGCAAAAATTTCAACATAGTCTAAGCCTTACACTTATCTATTTCTAAGAATTATGAAACGAGCTTTATAGTGATTAACTTCCCGTTTAAATTATACTTGACCTTGTACATCCATTTACAACTTATTGCCTTTTTCCCTAAAGGCAAAAATCCAAAGTCCATGTTTTATTGTTTTTTTTGCATCTTCTTTTTCATAGCATCGCTCCATTTGTCATCTGTCATAGCCTTAAAAAATCAAGTAGGTTCATTTCTTGTTGTAACTGCTGCCAAGAAAGCACTATATCTAGGAGAAAAATTAGCATGTCATATAATTCGTTATGAGATAAGGAGTAGTGCCTAAAGACACATTATATGTATCATATACTCCTTCAACAAGGCAAATGGCTTGTGCTCTCAATGTCCCCTAGCAAGTTTTTGCATAGTCTCTGTAGCAATGACAATTTGACCACCGTTCCTTATGTTAACATTGAGGTTATTGTAAGCACCATATCTTGTCTCCTCTTCCCCCTCCTGGCATCTTGGACTTGTCCTATCAAGGACATCACTTTGTATTCTGCCATTGTTACCATTATCATTCTTCCTTAGGCTCCCCTTTACTTTTATGCCACCTTCATCTCTGACCTCCCCATATCTTCAATACTTCCTTACCTTTCGATTCTATCAACATCATCAAATATAGTAGCATTGGGTGCATTAGGAAAAATTTCTACGCCACCCACACTTTGCTCTATAGGTTCAACATATAGAGAAGTATTTTCATGAAATACTACATCATGGGAAACAAAAGATTCTCCTGTTTCAAGATCATAAACATATTGTTATGGGCCCGTGCTTAGGATTGATTCCAAAGACGATTCTCAGGAAAGTTAATCTCTTTCTCCTTATTTACGTTGATTCCCTTCCTTGCAAAACCTAGTTTTGGTGATGAAAAACTGGCAGCACTTGTCACGGACAAGGTCTGTAGAGATTCCACTAAATTGTTCTACTCCTAAGCTAATTTTTATAATAATTTCTTGCTTACTTTATTGCATAACATAATAGCCTTATATAGGCAAA